>WBMY01015538.1:531-53633 GCA_013397315.1 Donacobius atricapilla
TGGCTCCCCTTTCTCTGCCGGCATCTGCTGGGCTCAGGGACCTGGCTCGGCTCCAGCCAGGGCTAGCCCCGTCCCGGCTGCCCCAGCCCGGCCCCGGGTGCGGCGGGGCCTAAGCCGGGCCCCGCTGCTCCCCCCGCCTCAATGTTGCCTCATGGCAAGCCTGCAGCGAAAGTGAAAGCTTTCCCAAAATCCCACCTGTATTTAACCCCTGTGTCCCAGAGGTGTACACTTGTATCCAGCTGGCCAACCTGGCTGTCAGTTTTAAAGCAGATCACTAATTGGTTTTTACCATTCATGCCAAACCAATACAGATGTCAAGAGGCATCTCAGCTGGTTTTGTACACTCCCTGTTCAAACACTAGAGGAAACAACATCATACAGAAAAGTCTGCAATCTCCTCACAATTGCACTGTGTCTTGCAAGACCAGAGGAAGGATGTGAGGAGAGGGGGCTAGGCCTAAGGTAATGACAATGCAGTTCTACTCTTCAGTGGTGAGGAGTTTGTACCATCCAGTGTCTTCCAGTATTAAGCAAGTATTTTTCTAGAATACTGTTTATTGCTCTGGAGGCTCTTGCCTCCTCCCTTGAGACACTGGAAGATAGTAGGAAGGCTTTGGGTCTTGAAGGAACTTGCAGCATACACATGGAAAAGGATTCTGAAATACTGAGGCTCTAAAAGGCTGCATGCTTCCATTTTTCTAAGGCATGTAACAGCTTTCCTTTATGGCACAACCCCAGAGCAGGCCCATCCTGTTTGTAAGGACACTTAGTCCCCTGAAAACCAGCAAGCAGTGACATAATTAAAGACTTCAAAGTGTAACATGCTCAGGGTAGATGGGGAGACAAGATAAGGTTGCTCAAGCAGTCTTAGTTCTGTCATTCCTTGACTTTGAAATGTTTTGAGTTTTTCAAGACTTAACAAAATGTTCTGTTAATGTAGGTGTGTTTGCACGCTGGTCTGTGCATGAGGTAACATATGTACTTCCACCTGCCACTTGTATTCCTGTTTTCTGCTGAGAGATAGAAGATTTGCATTCACAGAGAAGGGCAAGTTATTCTGCTGTGCCCCAGCTGACTCCAGGTGGTCTGTTCCATGCAGGGGTTGTATGAGAAGGCATTGGAAGACAGTGAGAAGGCTTTAAGTCTCGACAAGGAGAACATCCGAGCGCTATTCCGGAAAGCCTGTTCCTTAAATGAACTTGGAAGACACAAAGAAGCATATGAGTGCAACAGCCGATGCTTGCTGTCCCTCCCACATGTAAGTTTTTGACATACAACTCATCTTGGTTTTTGTGGCTCACAACCTTCCTCTCCTCAACATGCTTAGTGTGAGGCCAGAGGATAGTGGAAGAGAAATCTTGGCCGTTCCCAAGAACATGCTTATGCCCAGAAATTTTGTCTCTCAAAGATGTTTTGCCTCACATGTTTCTTCAGGCCAAGTTGCCTCTTACAAACAGTGCCAGCCAGGGACACCAGTTAGTGACAGCAGGTTCATGGTCTGTTTGTGAAGAGCAAACCCCTAGTCTAACAAAAGATGAACTAAAGCCATGAGAACGTTTTAATTGCCTGCTTTTGTATTTCTAATAGAAGTAACTAGGAGCATGGGATAAATGGGAACTGGAGCTCTGAAAGGAAAACATGTATGGTTTTCCTGTGTTGGATAAAAATGTCTCATATTTCACTTACTGATTGCTAAGGTAAAGTGATCAAGCTTTTTATTTCTTGAGGAATATTTAAAGGTGTCCTTGACATTACATGGTATGGTTATTTTTGTGTTCAAGGGTGTGTAAATTTTTGCATGCAGAGAGGACAATCTGCATATACTAGGAACTAAATATTTTCCTGATAGTGCTTTTGAGCATCCTCCTAGGTCAGATATTGATCAGGAAAGCAAACTGTGATTACATGGATTCAAGCGAGCACTGTACTGATCATGGTTCCGATCCATCACAGTAATGTTATTACAAGAAAAATGCATCCACTTCAGCAGAAAATCTTTCCTTTATTATTAGTGTTATAGAAGCAATCTTTGAAAGCCTTGTTAGCAGTTAGTTATTCCATTTTTATAGCTTGTAAATTCTAGCTTCTTTGATTTGGCAGAACAGGGTGACCAAAACATAATAAAGATACCATGTCTGGGGGGGTCCCAAGGAGCTATTTTATAAACAAATCCTTTGATTAACAAAAGCATCCAATGTAGATGTTCTTGTAAAGCAATCTGTAGCGATATTTTACACTGCAGTTTAGCCACAATTTATACTTTAACTATACAGTTGTATTTACATAGCTCCCATTATTATCATTACTTTATCAAACTTCTCAGTGCCAGGAAAGTTCAGCCTAAAAAATTCGATGTTGAGTGATCTGTGTTTCCTATTCTAAACAATTCAGCCTTGTAAATTAACATACCCCATTGTCTTATTACCTGCTTAACAGAAATCATCAGCCTTCTCTGTATCAAGGCAAGTCATGCTATCCATCATTTCATTCCTGTTTCCGTTATCCTCTGAAGCACACGGGTACTTCCATCTTTGCATTGCTATAATTGCTGAGAACTTTGTTGTGGTCAAAACAGTCTGTCTTAAAACTTCTGATGATAAAGGATCTGCCATTCATTTGAATCACTGTCTATCAGAGTTAACTTATTTCTGGGTGCAGATACTCAGTGCTGCTGGTTTGCAGAAGTTCTCAGTATGGTGAAGTTAATACTTCTCTGTGGTACGCTTGTGTTTGGTATGTCTTGGGGTGTTTTAGAAGAGGAAATTGACAAGCTAGATTTTGTTTTCACTGAGTTCAGTGAAGATGGTGCCAAGACTGATGTTGAGGGTGTGGGGGAGTGAGTGCAATCAGAAAATGGCACTCCAGATTGAAGGGAAAAGTTACTGATATGGTGGGCTGGAAGAACCAGAGGTTTCTCAGCTGTTGACAGGGAAAGGACTCAACCTGCAGGGAGAAGGAGATTGGAAACACCAGCATGGCAAGTAGAGAGAAGAGGGCAAGCTTCAAGATTGGAGATGAGGGGGGAAATGTTGGAAGATTCAGGAAGGCTATCACAACAGGTCGGACAGATACTTCTTTTCTTCTTTGAAAAAACTGTTAAAGTACTCTGATATTTTTGCAAACAGGGAGAGAGAGGAAAACAGAAGGCAAAGATTGCTGGTGATACAGAAGTGTAGAAGACTGTGGCAGGTTGTTAGTCTGGGCAGAAAGCCCATGGTGGGTGAGTGGGCCTGGACACTGGGCAGGGAGGACGGTAAAATGCCACACAATAAGAAAGCTGAAGGATCTGCTTTACTAAGCTGAGGCAGTTTGACTGAAGCTGGAGATGGTCAAAATGCCTTCTAGCTAGTAGTTTGAAAACTGAGACTTGGTTTCAGCTTTAAAAACAAACAAGCAAAACAGGTTAGTGGGTACTGTCTGGCTATCAAAACTGATTATTAACTCTGCAGCTGGAAGAGAGGGAAGGCACGTAGGCTCCTTCCCAGTCATGAAGACCTTGCAGAAGCTGTATCAGCAGCCAACCTTGGAAGCTCCTTCAGCCAGCAGGACTCCTGAACCCTGTTTTTGCAGAGTGGGTGCTTTGTTGGAAGCAGATATTCTGATTTTCTGCAGCATTGAATGAGTGTAGGGCAAAACTGCTGGTGCAACTGCAGCATCTTGGCAGGACTGAATGACAAGACTGATGAAGTCTGTCTGGTCTCTTCTGTTGCTGGTCTGAAAATTATCTACCTGCTGCTGTCCGAAGTTGAGGCTTCTTGGTGCAGCCCAATGAGCATAACTGCATTCCTCTTTATTTCATTCTGTGTGCCACAAAGGCAAAACTGAAAGTGTCCCATCAATGGTGTTGTCCCCAGGATGAAAGCGTCACACAACTGGGACAAGAGCTTGCCCAGAAGCTGGGACTGAAGGTTCGAAAAGCATACAAAAGACCTCAGGTATGAATTCCTTTGTCTTAGAGGCTATCCTTTGCTTGTACATGTTTATTTTTGCAGAAGTGGTAGGTGCTGCTCTGCAGTTACAGACATGTGTCCACAACCCTGCAAACTCTAGCAGGCTGCTGGCAACCCTCCTTGTCCTGACCCTCTGACTCACTTTGCTTTCATCCATTTCTAACGCCATTGCTGCTCTGTGTCTACTGCCAGGACATTTTCTGAGTTCCCAGCTGGTGTTGCAGGAGAAATTTCTGACACAGTAGATGCCTACTGTGTTTTTTGCAGGAGAGGAACATGTGGCCTAATCCCAAAGCAGGTTTTGCATCACAACCCTCCCTTGTTACGCAAAGAGAATGATGGCATCCTCTGCTGCATTGGAGGCATGGCTGGTTTTGTAGTGCAGTGGATCATCAAGGGTTCCTGCCCCATTTCTAGGCATACGCTTCTTTGTGGTGGAGGAAAGGCTTAGCTTGGGGAGAGTAACGGGTACACACCCAGTCAGAAGCTAATTGACACCAGTGGCTGGATCCATAACTTGGCTCTACGAGGAAGTGCTGTAGGTGTTTAAATGTGTACCCTGGGATGGAGCTAGAGGGCGTTAGGCCACTGCTAGCCATAAAGCTGATCTTCCGTAAAGCTGCCTTGGTCACAGATTTTGTTCTCAGGAGCAGTGAACACAAGCTAGTAGTGGAGGCTAACGTTTGCATTTGAATCCTCGGCCCCAAGCACAGGGGTGTGTTAAACAAACAGCATGTTCCATCTGCAGAGGGGCATCTTTTTAGCATGAGGTAGGCATCCGGTTTGCAGAGCTTTTAGGGTAAATCTGGCTGTAACATGTTAATCCTCTCCCAACAAACCTCATGTGTGATTTGCCTACCCTAAGAAAACTCCTTGATCTTGTAGCAGCCTTCCACACTCCCAAACTATTCTGTCTCGAAGAAAGGGAAGTTTATGTGGAAATACATTTTTTATCTCTTCACTGTGTTTGCCTTGCCACCTTTTTTGCTGCTGTCATGTTACGCAGCTGAGATGGGCTTAAACCACCTGTATGTTACAAATATAAAAATTAAATACTCCAGAATGCTTTTTATTATTTGAAATTCTGGGATTGGTATTTTGTTAACACTTGGCAATCTCATGTTGAGTTCCAGCTTTCACTGCTGTGCGGTAATGCCTTCTCAAAGTAGTAATTTCTTAACAAAAAGCAAATCCATCTGTTTCTCAAAAAAATTTTTTGCCTCCTGGTTGTGAGATGGATATTCTGAGGTGTACAGAACAATTAAATATCCCTTTTCAGTGTTGACAAATGTACTCCTGTGTCATCACAGTGGGGTAACCTTTTGGGGAGGCTTTTATTTTTGGGTAGTGCTTGAAAGGAAATCATATTGTAACCCAGTTTTACCTAGTTTATGAGCATTCACGGGCTGAATTCTGCTCTAAGATCTCTTTCTTCCTTGCAGCAGGAACTGGAAACATTCTCACTACTCAGTAATGGCACGTCAATCAATTCATCAAACCAGGTAGAGTTTGCATCCTGTGGTTGTTACTGTATATGGATTGTGGTACTAGAGTGCTTTAAAGTTTTATTTACATGCAAATTTATAACTGTCTTTTAGGGTTTAACTGTTTTAATTAGTGTTTTCTGCTTTTAAGGGATAGTGCCAAGAAATTAATTTCTTTGAGAATATTTCTACTGGCATAATTTTTTATGTCGGTAATTAGATTGTTAATGTTTGCTTTCTCTTGCATTTTAAATATATTTTTGTTTCCAAGTTTTGCATATCTAACAACAATGCTAAGTAAAAGTCAGAAAGTGCAGCTGCTGAAGAAACATATAAAATTAAGTCCTGTGGTGTACTGAGCAAGGTACATACACAGTTTATGTATTGTTTGTATGATTCTAGGAGATCCAGCTGGGCAGGGCAGTGTACAAATACTAAGGTAAAATCTAAGAAATTGCTGGTTTCCTTGTTTTACCACTGGGCGAAAAGCTGTCCCAACAAACAAGCACTTGCTGTTTTTACAGGCTGTTTGGTACTTCACAATGCTCCTTAAAGCAAATAAACAATACAACTGTAAACATTGTAATTTTGTACAACAAGATGGGATACTAAAGAACTAATTTACCTCTCACTATTTAGTGATTTGGCTTCACATTTTTCTAGGAAGGCCAGTCAGCTTTCTTTAATAGTTGTGCCTAGTTTTTAATTTGAAAATATTTTCCTTTTATAAGAATTGAAAATACTGCAAAACCCCCTGTAGTAGATGCCATAGCAAAAGACAAATGCCTTACTTGTGCCTTTTTAAGTTTAAGCTAAAGGCACATGTACTTACCTCTCTTTGTGTTTCTGTAAAATACGGACTCAATTTATTCCTTGCCTTCAGCTCCAAGTCAGCAGTTGTCTTGGTGGAAACATTTTCCTGTTTTGAATTTGCTGTAGAAGTTTGGGGTTGTTAGATTGCAAAATATGTGAACTAAGAAAAGGAACGTTGTGTAAGATCAGGCTAATCAGATCTCCCATACAGTAGGCTGATTGGTGTGTCCTGGGATTTGGGACACAGTGTTCTTATCCACACATTAAATACCCTATTCTATGTATGGAGTTGCTCACATGGTTGGATATTGTGCAGACATGGTTTTCCTTTGCAGCAAAAGCGTTTATTGGCTGCTGAAGGTAAACATGAATAGGTTCCTTGGATCAATGGCCTCCTAAAGTTCATTGGGTTTACTGTTCCAGCCCAGAAAGAGGTCATAAAGGAAAAGAAAGAGTCATACACATTTAGGAGTAGTAAAGAGTCCCACATGTGAAGTGTGGATGACTTTTTAAAGATTGATTTCTCACAATATTTTTCCTCTCTCTTTTCCTACATCCTCTTTGCAGACTACTTCTAACGGATTGGGCTCAATAGATGACATCGAAACAGGTAAAGATATCTCTCTTCTCTGACTTTAGTGGCTTCAGTATGGTATGTGACCAGGCTGGCAGGTTTGAGAGGTTCATCCACCTACATTTATGTCTCTTCTGCACACTCCTGACTTTGGTAACTAGGAGAAGGAGAAAGTGGTGCAAAGCATGAGTGTTTTTCTTGCAGAAACAGCTTTTTTCCAGGCCCAGTGAGAGACAAATCTGGGAGTTAAAAGGGTCTGCTGAGGCACACAGCTCTCTCCAGTTGTGCTTTCTTAAAGCTGCTCTTTGGCAAAGCTTCTGAAACTCTGCTCCAAGGCAAAACAGTCCAGATAAAGTGAAGTTAAGGTTGTTTGTGCTCTGAGTGCATATGGTCCTCCAAGACATTGAGGTGGAGGAATTGAAAACAAAGGAGTTGGGAGAGACCCAGGGAGGGCCAAGTTCAGGATTAGGTACCCAGGAGGAGAAGGAAGATTAACAGGGTTGCTTTTCTCATGCTGCGAAATAAGTGCCCCTAACTCTGCCCCTGTAGAAAGACTTGCTCCCTTCTCTGCTGGAGCTCTGAACTTCTGCCTCTGAGCACATCAGTCTTTGTTCCTTTATAAGGTAGCTCTGTGTGTGTGAAGGTGAGTGTGAGGACATACCACCACAAGTAGCAATTGCTCTTTTTATAGAAAGAAACTAATTTCATTATTAGGGTGCTTTGGAAAGCATGTTAGTTCTATTGAATGCCAATTTAGTATTTGCTTGCTACATGAGATCATGAGACACAGTTCTGTGAATTAAGGAGAGTTTTTCACATTATCTTTCTGTGCTAAAATTAACTGGGCTCTTGGTACAGACTAACAAATAGCCACATCCAGTAAGCTCTTTATCTAATCTGGATTTGGTGTAAGAGCAGCATGCCACCTTTGCTGCAGATCAGGCAGACAGAGCCTGTAGAGCTAGGAAATCTTTGCAAAAGCATTGGAATTATCTGTTATCCAATTGCCCTGAGAGTGGTGTGTCACCAGGATGGCTGTGGGTGCTGCGTACCTTGAGACTTTCAGATTCAAAGGTTTTTTTAGCAAGGGTTTTTGTGGTTGTTGTTTTGTTTTGTTTTTTGTTTTGTTTTAAGATGCAGACTCTTGAAGCCCTTTCCTCCATGTTTTGGTTGAAATCATCTGATTAACTCAGCCCAGTCCTGCAGAGAGATCACAGCTCAGGTCAGGCTTAGTATGGCCATTGGCCAGTGTAGTGGTTTCACATTTGCCAACTTTGTTTTGTTAAATTTAGTGTAGTGGTCTATCTTCTCACTATGGAATAGGATTAGAAGAAAGGCAAAACAGACTTAACTTAAAGATAGAAATAGTTAGATTTATTAACACACACTGAAGGGTGAACAAAAAAAAAACCCAAGAAACCTTTTTAAAAGCGCTCCCCTCCCCCTTACCAACAGTTTACTTTTCCACAAAACAATGGAAAGAGACAGAACTCAGAACTCTGGGTCAGTACCACTTATAAAATAGTCTTTCATTCAGTCTTTGAGAGAGGTAAGTCCCTCCTGATTTTGTTCTGGTAACTTTCCACAAGAGACACAATCTGTTTGTGGCTTCTAACTCCCACAAAAAGCAGCCCACCTGAGAACATGCAACTGTGGGCCTCCCAGTCATGCAGCCTTTCCCATGACTACATATGGGCTGTGGACATATACTGGGGTTTTACCTTTCAAAGATGCACAGCTCCACAAGAAAGGACTTCTCAATCTTCACTGCTGACAAGGCTTCAAACATCTCATAGGATCACCAGATTACAGTTTCTAATTCAATATCCACTCAGTAAAATCAGACTCCTTTGCTTGAATCCACAAAATCATTTCCCCATAATAGTCCACGATTTAAAGGAAATATTACAGTCCATTACCATAAATCAAAGGAGATTTATAGCTTAGAACTAAGGCAACTTGTCATCCCTTCCACTTAAGAAGTCACTCTTCCTTTACTGACTTTGATATCTTCATAATACCCCTTTGCATACCTCCAATTTGGCCTTTCCTCTCCCTTTGAGAAGGGTTAGAGTTTAAAAAAGTCTCAGTCTGTGTTAGGAAAGAGTTAACATTTCCTGCCTGGGCCTGCAGACAGCCATATGATCTCTGCCGTGGTATCAATGAAAGCCTCAAATCCACGCCAGTGAGGAAGGCCCAGAAGCGGTGGCCCGTATCTTCTCTCTCCCCTCCACCCCTTGGTCTTATGGGGTGGGTTTGGCCCAGCCTGGGCTCGGTGCTGCTCTCTGGGGACCTGAGGGGGAAGGGTCATCTCCCTCAGCCAGGCTGGTGGCATGGTGCAGGCCGTAGGATCGGCTGGATGTCAGCAGCTGTGGCTCCCCTTTCTCTGCCGGCATCTGCTGGGCTCAGGGACCTGGCTCGGCTCCAGCCAGGGCCAGCCCCGTCCCGGCTGCCCCAGCCCGGCCCTGGGGACGTTGGGGCCTAAGCCGGGCCCCGCTGCCCCCCCGCCTCAATGTTGCCTCATGGCAAGCCTGCAGCGAAAGTGAAAGCTTTCCCAAAATCCCACCTGTATTTAACCCCTGTGTCCCAGAGGTGTACACTTGTATCCAGTTGGCCAACCTGGCTGTCAGTTTTAAAGCAGATCACTAATTGGTTTTTACCATTCATGCCAAACCAATACAGCCAGCTAATGCACCAGGGAACCACTGTTGTTTTGGAGAGCAGACCTAGAAACAATGCTTTTAAAAGCTCTGTACTTGCCCCTTGGGGACAGGCAGGAGTATGGCCAGAGAAGCTACCAGTTGGGGGTGATTGGTGTGGGAGACTTGGTTCATGGGGGTGTATGGACAAGCCCCTCGTTGACCTTATACGTGGGGCTGAATGTGATGGCAGGGGCAGAAATCAGCAGATGTGAGTGTGCCTATGAGCTACTCATCAATGAAAGCTATTTTATTCTTATAAGATGGAGCTAATGTTAGGGGAATGCAGAGGATGCATGAGCATTCTGTAAGGAGAGCACTTGAGATGTGGGTATCACATCTCGTGAGTGAGGTCAGCAGATCTGATGTCCTGAGGAAAGCAGGAATGAGAAAGGAGAGATAGGAAAAAAGATTGGACAGAGTAGAGTGGTTGGAAGTGGCTGAAGAAATGACAGGGTTTGGGTGGTCAGGCAGAGGAGAGTGGACATCTTCCCTTTTCCACTTGCAAATGGTGGAATCTGTTGGTCCCTGCTCTTTTCCTTGGCCTTCACATGCGCTGAGTATGGGGATCTCATGTTATTGTCTGTCTTTTGGTCATGCATTCAGCTTTTCTGGGTTTGGGGCCTCTTAGGGTGTGTGAGGGCCTCTTTTCTTTGCTTCCCAGTCTGAGTGGAAAATGCAGGGCCTCAGTCATTCCTCAGAGAAAGTCTGAACTGCTGGATCCTTTGGGGCCCTGTCACTATGCACCCTTTTGCTCTCCACTCCACATGTCCCCATCCCTTACAGCATGTCCTGAACTCTTGTTGGCCTCTGTAGGGATCTTGACAGTAGTCCAGATTTAAACATCTGAAAAAATGGGAAGGCACAAGCCATCCATTTGTACTGCAGGGAATCTGGCCAAGCTTCCAACCATGAGAAAAGCTGGATAGCTGGCTCCCTGGTGGCTGGGAGTTCTGCACCAAAGGGAAATGAGATAAGTCATTGCAAAGAGAGCATGGGGTTGGAGACAAGCCCGATTAGTGGGGCAGCTGCAAAACTAAGGACATGTACAGCCTTCCTTTGAATCGCTGCCTATGGGAAATACATTCAGCTGCAGCACCAAAATCCTGTGTTGGATCCCATAAGGTACAACATGTGTTCACCTTCAACAGCATGCTTGAGGATGTGGAGAAGGACCTGTGTTTCTTCCTTGACACTTCCCCTGCTTCCCTGTCTTTTGTCATGGCTTAGCCTCCAGTGCCTTGCACAGTGGCCTTTGCTGTGGTCCATCCATGTGGACCATTCACAACAAATACTGGAGGAAAGGTTGCAGGGGTTGGTGCTGTGCTCCTGGCGGAGTTAGAGATAAGGGGGCATGCCTATGTTTGTCATCTCTGCTGTTGTTTTGTTCAGAATTTAGGAGTTTCCTGGAACTGCTAATTTGCAGAACTCTCTGTGAAGGCACCGTCACAGTCTTGGGCCAGTGAACAAGCTGTTTGCCAGTAACAGGGCTCACTCATCTGGTCCCTGATGCACAGGGGTGGCCAAGTTCTCATGGGGGCTGAGTGAACAGACCTGGTACAGACAGGATGCAGTATTTCTTGCTGGATCAAGTTTTGTGTCTCTGAAGCTGGTCTAGTTTCTTTCCCAATTTTATCAATCTTTCTAATAAAAGCTATTGTGTCTCCTTCCAAACTTTGTCTTGCTTTTATAGCCTTAGTCTGTTGCAGTTACAGTGCAGCTGATGGGATGTGGCTGGAGAAGGTAGCATCTTTGTCATATTTGTTTTGTTTTATTCCAGGACATCTGCACAGGGGCAAAATTAAGGTAGTTTGGGTGCCTGGTCTGAGAACTGCAAATGTAACGCTACATTTTCCAAATTTCTAACATTTGAACTTTTTTTTAATCTTTAATTTTTTTGAAAATAAAATGCTTTTCTGTGAAGAACATGTGCTTGCAACCTTAACTTCATTTAACAGAGGTTTATATTGCATGATGGGAACATCTTACTGCTTCAGTAATGTACTTGAGAGGGGAAGAAACCTTAGGGAAAACCACCTCTTTCCTGCCTTGGCCCCACCTCACATGAGTTCCCAAGGGCATGTTTGCTGATCAGGTATTGAAGGGGGAAATGGGTAGCAACCTCCCACTTTTGGACATCAGGAAAGACTCAAAAGCAGGGAATTTACTTCGGTAAAGACAGCTGAGAGAGTCTGATGGGGATTTTTGGTACACATGGTTAGCACAACCTGATCTGACCACTCAATCTCTGACTCTCCTCCCAAGAGGGCCTTGTGTTTTTTATCTTCTTCCATTTAGGATACCTGGAGTTTTAGAGAGGTTGTCTTGGTTAGAAAAGACAGGTGTCTGCTAGGGAGGGCAAGACCTCCCTTTGGAATGGAGAATTCAAACCACCTCCCTCTGAATTATTAAAACTTTGATATTAAGTCGGATCTCAGGCCAAGATATGGGGATAGGAATAACAGCTCTTTACTAGTATGGATAACAAGGCAAACAAACAACAACTACAGCATTAAGGATAAACAAAACCAGGAACCTCGAGGGGGCTTTTGTTTCACAAAGCCCGGGGCAGTCTGGTCTCGGTGCAGGGCTCCGAGAGCACCAAGCTGGAACGGTGGAGAATCCCGGGCTGGTGGGTGGGATGTACCAAAGCTCCACGGTGGTTGCTGGAATGGCAGGGATGTCCTGGCAGGGCAGGGCAGTGCCGGGGATACAGCGTATCCAAAGCAGTGCAGAAGAAAAAGCTCCAGCAGGGCAGGAGGAGGCAAGCTCAGAGTTCCTGGGCACGCAAGCAGATGATGGTAGATTTCCTCAGGAATGGACCTGGTGATGGCAGTGAAAAACTCTTCCCGCAGCAAGAGCGGCCTGACCGTCCTCTCTCCAATGCCGAGAGCAAGAGGGAAAAGCTGCCCCCACCCCTGTCCATTACCTGCCCAAAACCTCACGATATCTCTTTTTTCCCCTCGGAGAGAAAAACTCTCAGAGACCAAAAAAGCGTGTAGCCCTGGTGCTACACTTTTCCTTTAGCCAATTGTATTGTTTTGGTCAAGCACCCATAAGCACCCAGTAATTATTCTCCTAGCAACTTTATGGGAAAAAATTCTATAAGGAAAAAAAACCAAATCTAACCCCTAACAGAGGGTGTGCCATTAAGCAAGCTTTCAGCTGGGATATCAAAGCTCCAAGGAGTAGAGAAGGCAGTGATCTCTGCCAAATGCATTAGTGAGGAACATGGAAAAAAACACCAGGTGGTGGGTGAGAGAAATTGTATTATGTGCCCCTGGCTTTTAGTCCTGTCCATTGTGAATTCATGGTAACTGCTCAGCCACAGATTTTGTGTTGTTCCTGGTTGCTGTACATGCTTACCAAACCCTTACAGACTCGGCTCTGGCCCTTAGAATATTTCAGCTATTGGCAAGCCATTGGAGAGTGGAACAAAAATGAAAGGGCAAGTACTCTTCAAACTAGAGCCCCTCCTTTCAGGAAATTGGCATACTTGGTTTTTGTGATTTGATGGAGTTGTACAATATTGGTTTTGCCATACTGTGCTCTATTTACGTCCTGCAAGAGGCTCTCCTGGTGACTGGCTCTGTTTCTCTCTCATCACAGACTGCCCTATGGATGTGCAGTGCCTCCCAGCTCCTGTGGCCATCCCTGTGAATGAGGGGCTGGCCCCTTTGCCCTCTGACTCAGATGCAAAGGGCTTGCCCACCTCGCTTCCTGCTGCCAGCTTGCTCCCGTCTCCAGACTGTGTACCCTTGCCACTTCCTGAGAACGTGGAGGACTTCACAGATGGGGACATCATTGGGGAAGAACTAGACTCCCTCCTGGATTCCCTTGCTGAAGGGTCACCATACCCCCTAGTAAGGGTGGGCACTGCATGGGGTCTGCTGCTTCTTTGTTCCAATTAGGTCCTTGGTGCTCCTTGGAACATGAGGATGTGCATGCTGCCTCTCATTCTCTTTCTGTAATTCTTTTCTCCTATCTCTTCCTCTGGCAAAACTCATTCATTCTTTCCTTTATTTCTGCTACTGTGAGTATGTAGAGTACTCCTCCAAGCATGCTTTGCTGTGTGCAGCTTCGGGGAGCTGCCTCTCAAAATATACCCAAGGTAGCCCACCCCTGACATCTCCTTCCACGTTGCCTCCCATGTCCATGAAGTTGAAGCCAGTCTGAGAGTAGAAATGAGTATGGTGAAGCAGGAATGATGGATGTATTTTAAATACTGAATATGCTCTAATCTCCTTGTATTTTGTGCAGGTTGCACTCAGCCTCAGTTTGTTAAACAGGTGTGGGAACTGCATAGACAATCTGTATTCATACTTATGTTGGATTTTAGTTGCCAGCGTTGCTTATGTGAGCCACCTTGGGTCTGGAGGCAGTATAGGCAGATTTTCATGTTGGAAAAGCCCTGATGAGAGGTGCCATGGGTTGTGACCATTACCCTGACCTTTGCACTGTATCTACTCAGCTGCCTTGTTTCTCGACCTGAGCTGGTTTAAGTACCCAGCGCAGACCACTGCCTTGCAGACTGATGAGCTCAGGTATCCCAGCACCTCCTCAGGGATTGTGGTCCAGACTGCTTGCAGTACAGAAAAATTGGAAGGTCTGTGGGAAGTCTGCAGGTGGATTGAGCTGCCAGGCATCCTTTTGCTCCAGATAGTATAACACGCCCTTCACTGGGAACCTGTTGTTCTCTGTTGTCATGGTTTGACCTGTTAGCAACTAAGTAGCAGACAGTGGCTCACTCACTTCCTTCCTTCCCCTTCCCCAGTGAGGAGGATAACTGAAAAAAAACCCCTGAACTTGTGGCTTAAGATAATTGAAACAAAATAAAATACAATATTAACAACAATAATAATAATAGAAAAGGAGAGAGAAGGAGGAATAAAATCCAAGAGAAACAAGTGATGCACAGTACAATTGCTCACCACTTGCTGACCAATGCCCAGCCTTCCTTGAGCAGCAGTCAGTGACCCTTCCCCCAGTTTATATCCCAGGCATGATGTTCTGTGGTATGGAATACCCCCTTTGCTTGTTCAGATCAGCTGTCCTGTCTCCTTCATCTTCTCGTGCACCTGCTCACTGGCAGAGCCTGGGAAATGGAAAGTCCTTGACTTGGAGTAAGCATGACTTAGCAATAACCAAAACATCAGTGTGTTATCAACAGTATTCTCATGCTAAATCCAAACCACAGTGCTGTACCAGCTACTAAGAAGTAAATTAACTCTGTGCTGGCCAAAACCAGGACATGTCTTTTCAGTCTTTGCTCCTCAATACTAATTTGCTATTTTTCCTCCTTCCTGCTCCCCTGAAGTCTCTGGTCCAGGGCACCATTCCTACCAACCTGCCAACAGAGATGCCCCAGTTGATTCCTGTGTTTCCGGGGGGAACTCCACTTCTGCCTCCAGTTGTGACAGCCAGCATCCCTGTCTCCACCCCTCTGCCACCTGCCTCCTTTGGCCTGGTGGTGGACCCCACCAAGCAGCTCTCCTCCTCCTCTGTCCTGGATGCCTTCGAGACCCCACCAGAAGGGAGTGGCAGCTCCACTTTAGATTCGCTGGATTCCCTGGATCTGCTTCCATACACAGATACGCGGCTTGATGCCCTGGACTCCTTTGGGACAAGCAGGGGATCGCTGGATACCTTGGATTCCTTTGCCATTGGTAGGTGCAGGGTGATGTGGTTTTGTGTTGCCTTAGCTGTGAATGCATGCCAAAATTATTTCCTTCAATGCTGAGGACATCTGTCTTTTAGCCTTCTCTGATGGTGTGGCAGAACAGAAATACAAACGTAGAAGAGAGCAGGGAATTGTGTTGGACAGAGTAACTGATTATGTTTAGCTCAAAAGTAATGAGAAAAGCTGTAGGTATGTAATCCCAGATAACCAGTACCTGATGAAATGAGATCTAAAGAGGAGAAAAGAACACAAAGGTGTTTAATGATGAGTGATGAGATTTAAACTTGTCTTGGTGTCCAGAACACCTCCCTTGGCACAATTTTCTGGACTATAGCATGATTACTCCACCTTCCTCTTCAATGACTCTTTGATATTTTGCACAAAGTGAACAGATGATGATGTCTGTTTTAGATGATATGGGACTTCGTTATGTTTGTTTGCCACCTTAGGAATGCCAGTTCTCAGCAGCATAGACTTGGGTTCAGTAGGATTTCTGGGACAAGAAGGCCTTTCCTGCAGTTTTTCTGAGTCTAGACAGATGCTTTAGGAAGAAAGTATTAAAATACTATGAAATAAATAAAGCAAATTAATTTAATAAGCTGTTGTTTGTCCTTTTCTGAGTAGAACTGCATCTGAGAATGAAATGATTGTTTTTGTTTTGTGGGGCTCTTTGCCCCTTCTTTTGCCCAGAAGAAACTAGCTCTCAGGAACTGCGACACCCACCTGGCAGCCAAAAACCAGCCCCAGTGGTGAGTGAGCTACTGCCCTGTGCTGATGTCCCAGGGTGCTCTGGAGCCAAAGTAGTAGGCGTGGTGGTAGTGGTCACTTGGGTGATGTAGGTAATTTGGGCCCCTCTTCTTACCCTGCCCTGGTGAGTGTTGCTTCCTATGTTGTGGCAAGGCAGGTAAAGATTCCCACAGAGTCAGTGGGAAGACATTTGTTCCATCTTTTTTTTTTATCTGTTACTCCATATTGCTAAGGTAAACATGGTGTGGCCAAGGTAAACATGGTGTGATTGAGGTTGTAGGGTCAGCAGGGGATCATGGAGGCTGGGGTCCCACTGTATCTGGCAGCCACATAATGCTCAAAGATGGGGCAGAGTGAGCCAGCTTTGACTTCAGGCTACTGAAGTTCTTTGCTGCTCTCTGCCCCTGTCAAGAGGCTTCTCCAAATGTTCTGCCTCTGTCCTATGTCTCCAGTCTTGGAGAAAAGGGGGAGGATTAGTAAGCTCAGAACAAAAGTTATTCTTGAGTTCCTGTCACCTTATCGCCCTGTTAACATCAATGTGAATATCCCTGAAGATTGACTGATAAGCAGTTTGGGTTTTTTCTTAGGTTGGGATAAGGTTGATTTAAAAGTCTTTCATTGCGGAGTAAATTGTGATGGAAGGAATGGGAAGGAGTGAGGAGGGCATTTTGTTCTGTGGCTTGTGATAGAAAACTGAGGTCTCTTACCAGTAGGAAAGAGGCCTGTCTTTGAAGTGAACACACCACAGTGTTCATTCTCTTTGAAAAAGTTGCGTGCATCTCTTCTGGAAATGTCATTTAAGATGTGAACATTTTGATGAGAGAGGAAACGAGACAGGTTTTAAGAGCCTGGAGCAGGACAGGGGCTTAGAGCAGTTTCTTACCAATGTGGTTGCAGAGCTGAATAGAGAGGTGTGTGTGTTTTCACTCAGGTCAGCCTTGGTGGAGTGAGTCAGCCAGCTGTGCCCAAGGCCACCGAGCGCCTACTGTCCCAGCCAGAACCAGTAATGCCCAACATGGCTCTGCTAGTGAAGAACCCGCTGGCATCTACTCACGTTTTCAAACAAGCCTGTCATATCTGCTACCCCAAAACAGGTGATGCATTTGCTCTGCCACCAGAGCACGGGCACAGACTAAGAATTGGCTTTTCCCAGGCTGATGGGGTTATTCTCTCTGGCAGGGCCCAAAGCTGGTGATTACACCTATCGGGAAGGCTTGGAGCACAAGTGCAAGCGGGACATCCTGCTGGGCAGGCTGAAGAGCTCAGAAGACAAGACCTGGAAGAGGATCCGTCCTCGCCCAACCAAAACCAACTTTGTAGGATCCTATTATCTGTGCAAAGGTGATCTGTGGCAGCTGGTCACTGGGAAGGGGCTGTCCCAGGGGAGACTGGGAGGGAAATTCTGTTTGATATTGCCTGCTGACTGTAGGGTCTCCTGTTCCATCAGTAGCCTATAGACTGGATGGCTCAGTACAGTGAAGGGCAATGAGCTGCCNATGGAGCAGAAGAGTTCCAAAGGCTCGGTGAGCTGCTGCGCACAGTCGAGCGCTCAGAGCTGCTCTGCTGGCATGGGCTTTACTGAGAACCTGCCTCCTGTGCATTTGCTCACATTAGTCTCACTCAACCCAACTGCCCCATGGCAGATCTGTGATTCTGCTGAGGGAAAAGCATTCTCTGCCTGTTTCTTTGCTCCAGCCTATCCCACAGTCCATGCAGACAATGTGACCAGACTGGTATCCCAAGGCAGTGTCATTACAGAGTACCTAATGAGGTGGGGAGATTGCAAGAGCTAAGCTAAAATGGCTCCTTACTGCTAGGCCTATGAGAGAACTTAATCTATATTGGCTTTAAAAGGGGTTAGTTAAGTCATGATCTGTCCCTGGCCAGGCACTGAATTAAAGCTGGCCTCTTGTTTTGAGTTGGTTTCCCCCATAGCAGCATTACTGGGGATTGTCACCATTCAGTTGTCTGCATTAACTCCTGAATGTCTTGATGTAAGTGAACTTGGGAGGAGATGTCTTTTCCTTTTTGTTTTAGCTCTCAATTTTCTTGCTTTCAGTTCCATGTGAGGCATGGGCAGTGGGAGAAGATGAGAGAGAGTTTAGTTTCTGACTGGGCCGCCCTGCCTGTGTTGGTGTGTGCTGTTTGTTGCTTTGTAGATATGCTTAACAAGCAGGACTGTAAGTACGGGGATAACTGCACCTTCGCGTACCATCAGGAAGAGATTGACGTGTGGACGGAGGAGAGGAAGGGGACCCTCAACCGTGACCTCCTCTTTGACCCGCTAGGTGGGATCAAGCAGAGCAGCATCACAATTGCCAAGCTCCTCAAGGAACATCAGGGCATCTTCACCTTCCTCTGTGAGGTACAGAACTGGTGGGAGGACACAGGCATCCATTATCTCTTCAGTATGTATTTGGACCACTGATGGTTGCCACCACAAAAATATGGTGGGATGAATTGTACAACAGGTGTGCTTGCAATGGATGTCTGTAAACTCTTCAGGAGGGACAGGTGAGGAAGGAGAGGCAGTGGGGGAGCCCTGTGTGTTAGGGAGTGTTTTGTCTGTCTAGAGTTTAACGATGATGATGATAGGGTTGAGTGGTTATGGGTAGGAATTAGGGGAAGGCCAACAAGGTGGGAGTCTGTTGCAGACCACCCAACCAGGGTGAAGAGGCAGAGAAAATATTCTATAGACAGATGGGATAAGTCTTGTAATTGCTGGCCCTTTTTCTTGTGGGGGACTTCAACTTATCAGGTATCTGCTGTAAGTACAACACAGCAGAGAGGAAACAGTCCAGGAGGTTCCTGGAGTGTATGGAAGATAAATCCTGAGAAAGCTGGTGAGAGAGACAGCTAGGGAAGGCATCCACTGGATCTGGTGTTTGTCAACAGAGAAGGACTGGTGGGTGATACAATGGTTGGAAGCTGTGCTGGGCCCAGCAATCATGCAATGGTAGAGTTTTCAGTTCTTGGAGAAATAAGTAGAGGGGTCAGCAGAACTGCCACTTTGCCTTCTAAAGGGCAGACTTTAGCCTCTTTAGGAGCCTGGTTGACAGAGTACCTTGGGAGGCAGTCATGAAGGGAAAAGGAGTCCAGGAATGTTGCACATTCTTCAAGAAGGAAATCCTAAAGGTGCAGGAGCAGGCTACCTGTAACTCTGTGTCCTAGCCAGTGCCCTGCTCCCAGAAGGACAGTGAGCATTGTATGCAGATGTGTAGGAGAAAGGAGTAGTTTTCCTCCTTAGCCCTGCAGCTGAACCAGGTGCTCACAGCCTCATGGGCTCACCCATCTCTTCCTCCATCTTGACATGTTGCTTTGAATTGTAATTTAGCCCCAGTTACTTTAGAAATCGGAATTCCATAATGCAACAAATTCCCACTTGATGTCTGTGCAGAGCCATTGAGTCAGTCAGTTGAGAATTGCCTCATATAATCTAAATGTTCTGCAGCACAGAGTTCCCCATGTTGGCAGTGCATGTAAAGGGACATGTTCTTTGCTGTGAAGTGGCTATTCTTTTATTTCTCCCTCGTTCTTGTTCTGTTGGCTAACAGGGAAAGAGTATGTGGCTCTGACCAAAATTTTTCCAACCACAATGGAAAATGCTGTTGAGAATAAGCCAAAAAAATGTTGTCCAGAAGCTTTTTCAGACATTGACTTGCTTTATTTTAAAGCCCTACCACAAAGTTTTCACCACGGTTCTTTCTAACTTTGAACATTAGAATAGGCTGGCTCTGGTTCTTCTTCCTCCTCTGAGCAAAGTTGCTTTGGTTGCTGCTCTCTAAGATTTTCCCAGTACGCTAATTCTTCTCTTCTCAGATTTGCTTTGACAGCAAACCCCGGATTATCAGCAAAGGGACCAAGGACACACCATCTGTCTGCTCCAACCTTTCCGCAAAACACAGTTTCCATGACAACAAGTGAGTGAACAATTTTTTCTCCTGATGGGAACCATCTCTCATAAGTCCAGCCAGTTTAATTCCAGGGCTCTGGTCTCTCCTTTCCTCCCTACAAGTTTCAATCATAGGACAGCTCAAATCCTGATAAATAGCACTATGGGCTTCACCCTGCATGTTTGCTCCTGGTGCTGAGGGATTCGAGGCATCAGCAAAGCCCTTTGGAGTCAGTCTGTTAAGTTTCCCATGGACTTAATTTGTCTTTCAGTTTGGCCTTTACAAAGAGGTCAAAGCAAAGATCCTATAGCTCAGGATCCTGCCTCTGACTGTCTAGTTAATGAATGTTTAGGAAAACAAGTGTAACAAACATGTCACTTACACAGTCATACAATTCCTTCTGGTTCCTGTCAACCTGAGACATGGGGAGATGCTGAACCAGAGGAGTTGGTATCTTTGCTGCATGTTTTGAAACGTGTCTGATCTCTGAAGTTAGGCAGAGCATCACCCATGTGCTGAGGGTGAAAATAACTACCCAGGCTTGATAGGGTGGGAGGGCAGGGGTTTGCTTTTCCCAGAGGGACTCTGTCTCTCCCAGAGTCGATTTGCTTGTGTCACTTGCCTGCCCAGTCAAATGTCTGGATGTCATATGTGAGGAGGAGGAGGTGGGGAGGGTTTGATTCTCTGGTGCTTTGTATTTCTCTGCAGGTGTCTGGTCCACATTGTGCGTTCCACCTCCTTGAAATATTCCAAGATCCGTCAGTTCCAGGAGCACTTCCAGTTTGACGTGTGCCGACATGAGGTGCGTTACGGCTGCCTGCGCGAGGACAGCTGCCACTTTGCTCACAGTTTCATTGAGCTCAAGGTCTGGCTGCTGCAGCAATATTCAGGTGAGTGTGACTTGGCTGGTGTTGTGTATTCCTGAGTTTCTTCCAGTGTGTACCCAGGGCCAGTTGAGAGGGAAAGAAGGTAGTTTGGGAGTACTGGGAAAGTGTCACTCACGCGTGCACATTACTTACTCCCTCCTCAGGGAGCAAGTAATTTACTGCCTTCTCAGGGACACAAAAAAGAAGACCAAGGTGTTCTGTGAGGTGATTTGGCCCATGTCCATTTAGAGGAACAGGGCTATTATAATTTGCAGATCAGCAAACCTTTCCCTTGGGACTAGCTGAATAAATTAAAATGTTAATTAGGTAGAGCTGAATCCCAAGAAGTGTTTGGTGCTTAGATCTTATACCAATAGTAGTTGGACACCTGAGTGAACATGTCTTGCAGTGAGAATGGCAGCATGCACAGGTGACAAAGTAGTTGGTTATATAAAGAAGGCTGTGGATCTCCAGTTTCTCAAAATAAATTCACCAACAGCAAGAACTTGCAAGATACTTGGGGTTTCCCAAAAATCCTTTGATGACATGCCTCAGGAGAGGGTTTTACAGAGATTACAATCAGGGAAATTGTATAATGACACTTCCACATCTGGCACTTTCATTCCTGTCTCTTTGATATATTGGAGGTTTTCTCTGGCTGCTGTCCTGTTGGCTGTGTAGATATTAGTCCACCCACAGTGCTACCTACATGTTTTTTCACCACAGGGTCTCATTTAGTGCAACGCCCAACCTGGTAATGGGAGTACTTCAGAGAGGAAACACATTATGGATGTTTCTCACCATTCTTTGATATCATGATTGATGTTCAATGCAGTCCTTGGCCTTGGCTTCAGCTCATGAGGGACAGTGATGAACAAGTAGCACACTGTGGCAAATGCCATCTTTAATCTTTCCATTTGCCCTCATTTACTTGTGGCCTCAGGAAATGAAAAAATTACAGCTCTGGAGTTTCTAAGATAACATAGCCTGTGAGTCATGGGTCACCATTGCTGCCCTACATGCTTGCGGTACTGCTCATTGTACTCTGGGCACTAATATTCAAGTACCTTGCTTTTTTCCCCTTCCCATGGTTGGTTTATTTTTGTTATTTTGGTCTGTTTTTGTTATTTGAAAAGTTTTTTTGCTCCCTACTTCCTTCCCACTGTGTTCCTTCCACTTCATCCTGCAGAAGAAATAAACTGATTTTTTTTCTTGCCTTCTTTACTTGAAGAAATTATTTCAATGGGAAAGCTGAGGAAATGAGTTGAGCTGCAGAGTTGATCATTAAGCGTTGTGCTTACTTCCACATTTCCAACAATAGGAGAGACATTATCTTGTGGGGTTTTTTTCTGCAGGGCTGTACATACGAGCCTGCTTTCCTTGCGAGTTTGCCTCTCCCAAGTGTAGCCTTCATTATGGAAACTGAGATTAAAGGTAGTTGTTGCTATTCTCTGGGAATGCTTTAGCTTTGGAGCAGGAAGTTTTATTTGGGAACTATTTCCTCAGCAAGAATAGGAAGAGGGCAGCTGACATTTGAAACACTTCACAACCATTAGAACATTTACAGAGCTTTTGACTTTGTTTATGGGGATAAAGGATTGTATTAGCAGAGTGAAGATTCCCAAGATCTGAAAATTGGACAGGGAGGACAGTTTTCTTGATCACCATGGCTTTTTACAGACATCTCTTGATATTTTCTTCCACCAGTGGTAATAACAGACTCTTTGTCTTCACTAATGATGTTGCAAAAGATGCTGAAATATTGTAAATAATCAACCCATGGGCCTTTTGATTCCCAGCTAATTTCTTTGTGATGGTTCATGCTTTGACAAGCTGGTAGATTTGAAACCATCCTTTCACATTTGGGAGGGTTTTTCTTTCCCAGCCACCACATTTCTAGACTGTATTGTTGAGGTAGTTCAGAATTCTGGAACTGGAAGAAGGCAGTGACAAGAACTACGTTTGAAATTCAGTCTTCTGACAAGACCTGTATATGCTTTCCCCTTTGGTTCTACACCCCAAGGATCACAGGTGTGCAGAATGGAGAAGGAGTTGCTTCAGCCCTTTTCCTGCCAGGTCCAGTGAAGCATGTTAACTTTTTGTTGTGGTTTTCCCAACTTTGGAGCTTTTGTCCCCAAAATACAAATCATCATTGTGTCTGACCCTGGAATACTTGGACATGGAAGAGGGAGTTGCAATTTTTCTAACTCTATGCCATTTCTTCTGGGATTAATGGTTAAAAGGTAGAATATTCACCAACAACTCCGACCTGTGAGCAGTACCAGTTATGCAGTAGCTGCTATTTTAAAGACCTGAGCAAATGTTCTTGAAGAATGGCGTACTTCACTGAGTGCTTTTCATCCTGTTCAAGCCCTGTGCAAATGGCAGTAGTGTTGCCTGATGGGGACATGAACAGCTGAAATCACAGACAGGAAAGCTGAGGTCAGGATTGCTGTGACTTACCCAAGCTGTAGCTTAAGACACAGCCTAACAGCCTAAGATGAGATTAAAACTTTGGTGGCCCCTAAGTTCTGGAACGTACTGTCTCCCAGATCAATGATTGTGTTTATGTAATACTCCTGGGGAGCACCTCACTTCAGTAATAAAAGCTGTAGGCATCAGCAAAGCAATCAAATTTGCAATGCCTGTGTCCTGGGGATGCTGCATCAAGGCCATCCTCAGCACCCTCAGCTGCCTGTGCAAGATACTTGCTTCAGTTTGTTTTGGCAGCTGTCTTGGGTCTTTAGGGCACTTAGTAACTTGAATGCCCATCTAGCTGGCTGGTGCTAACAGAGGCTGTTCCCTCACCGCTTGAGCTGGTCAGGAGCTAATTCCTTAGATAAGGAATCCTTATCCAATCCTTTTTCTCGTTGTCTGATGTTGTATTTCTGATATCTGAGACCTTACAGATCTTTCCTTGCTGGTTATTTCCTAGCAGCTGTTCCTTGGTTGCTTTTGTACTGCTGGTCTTTCCTTGCTGTCTTGGTTGGGCTTGGTGTCTCTATGGGCTGAGTTTCGACTTTCCTCTTTGCCTATTGATTGATGCGGGGCCATCCAAACTTGAAGGTGTAACAGGTTAATTAATCCCAGCAGGTAATAGGTGAGAATTCTGGGGTCTTGGAGATGCTAGATGTCTCAGTGGATATCTGTGGTCTTCCAAACTAGAAGCAAAAACTCCATATACAGTAGATCAGTAGTAACAAAGCATTGCCTTTTAGGACCTTGGTAGAATCTGTTCATATGGGGTTGGGGGTTTGGGGACAGCCTTGGTCAAGCTCTTGACTCTTGTGAAGAATTACTGGCTTGGAAGCAGTGTCTGGGTTCTTTGCAGACTGCCTGAACAGAAAGGTGAGTCTGAACAAGCCCAGGAGACTGAACTCTTCTCCTTTTGTTTGGCTTGTGTAGAGAGGAGCTTCCTTAGCAAGAGGATTAGACATGTTCTGTGGTGGGTTCTGTCATAACTCAGTCCTGACATTACCAGGGGGACTGTTGGGAGCTGTCAGCTACTCAGGGGTTGCTAAGCCCAAACAAAAAAACCCTGCAACCCCTTGCTCTCTTCTCTTGGCCAAAGGAGTGTAGCTCAGTTCTGTCTCCTTTTTATTCCCAGGAATGACCCACGAAGATATCGTGCAGGAATCTAAGAAGTTCTGGCAGCAGATGGAGGCACATGCCAGCAAACCAGCCAACAGCATGGTAAGTAAGGTCCATCTAGGGCTTGGAGCCAGATTTTGCTCCCAGCGGTTCCAGCCCTTTCTCTCTTTTCCTCCCACTATTGTGCCTAACAGGTCCCAGGCAGACTAGGCTGGCCATCGAGGAGAACTAAGAGCTTTCCTGGTTGCAGTGCTGGTGTTGAGCTTTGTGCCTTGTTTTGTGGTGTTATTATCTGCTCTGTTCCCTGCTAGGGTGAAGTCTCCAGGCCATCGAGGGCAACACACACGAGAATGGTGTTTCCTGTGACACCTGGCTGGTGAAACTGTGAGATTTTAGGGCAGTGGCCACACAGTGGGGTCCAAATGTGTCCTGCTGCTCTTTAGTGACCAAGGGATGATAGAGCAGTTTGAAGGACTCTTAAGGAATGACTCATGACCTTTAGGACTGATCTAAATGCAGGAGTGGATGGAACTGGCAGCCCAGGTGCTGTTGAGGCTGACAGACCTTAGTGGTGCTTTACCCGGAGGAGGCTGGGAGCTTTGCCTTTTTTTGCCACCAGTCTCTCAGTGTGGAGAGCTGCACCCTCCAGCACTGCCAAGAGCGTACCAGGGTAGTGTGAGAGGGGTTACAAGTAAAGGGCTCTTCTTCGTTTACTTTCCTCTGTCTTGTTGGCTATGGGCAGTGCTGTCTTACCCTTTTTTTCTATCCCAGAGGGTAATTTCTGTACTGTAGGAGCAGACCCCACCGAGTGAGGACAATTCCCAACACAGTCTTGAGGTTAAACTAAAGTAGTTTTTGCCATTAGAAGAGGAGAATGGTGAGGAAAGTGGTGTAAATCCTTTTTGTTTCCACTTGACAGCTTTCTTTAACCTTGGCGAACCTGAGCTTGCCATCCCTTGGCCTGTGTCTTACTGTCCAAGCAAGAGTGTTTCACCTTTGTGTGGGATCTGTCACGCAGGAGTTCCTCTGCAGAGACCAGTGCTGAGTGCAGTCTGTAAGCACCCTGTGGAGGAGGTGTTTTATAGGAGAGGAAGCTGAGTCACTCATGTGATGTTTAGCCCCTGTTTTTTGTCTTGGTTGTGGGCGAACAGAAGTGTTCTGAAGGCTGTAGGGCACTGATACTGGGGAAGCACCTGTGGGAAGGTCTGATGGGCATAGCTTAGCCTAACAGAAAAGATGCAGGTGACTGCACGGACACTTGCAGTGGGCTCTGTGTCCACCTATGCACTGGTTATGCTGCATGAGATGGATTCATCTTCAAGGGCATGCTCAGCAATAAACCTGTGCAGCAGTTGTGGTCTGAAATGGTTGGATGAGAGGAATGGGAAGTAGCAGTCCAGAATAACCAAGGTCTCTAGTTCCCAAAACTGTCTGACTTGCTTAAGGAATATGTTCTAGCCTCTCAGGAAGCTGAGCAGGACAAGTTTCTGCAGACTGTATTATATGAGAAGTGGATGATCTGAATGGTCCTTGCAACCAGAGCTGGCTGTGTTCTCTTTCTGCCTGGTGTGGGGACAGAGGAAGTGGACTGCATCTCCACATGAGAGGAAACCAAATGTGAATTTGCAGCAGTTTGTGACAGCAGTTGGATTTATATGAGTGATCCCTTCTCCATGTGTGCCTTGCCCCAAGAGCATGGTCCAGAGATTGGTTCTGTCCTGCCTGCTGTGAATTTACCTGCATTTTCAAGAAAGCTCTGTCTTGCCATTCTCTGTGCATAATGAGGGAATTTAAAAAAGAGATAAATGGACAACTACTTTCCTGTATGCCTTGCAGCTTCAAATTCACCTTTGTCTGGAGGTGCTGGAAGAATAAGCTGTACAGTAGACATGGTCAGACCATGTCCTCTGAAGCACATGGGATCTGGATGCTAAGTGAAGGTTCCATTTCTGGCTGCTGCAGCTTGCAGGGGGCAGAGGATCAGGAAATGAAATGCCAGAGCCTGCTACATCAGGGGATGTGAAGAGAGCTACAGTTTCTGGGCCCTGTGGGCAGTGCTAGGGCTAATGACCAGTGGCAAAGTCTGGCTGTGCCCCACAAATGCCTGTCATGGAGCTGGACTGCACCTACCACCCTTCCAGGTGCAGAGGCAAAGCAGCAGCCGTGTTGGTACAGTGAGAAAATGCCTACTAGCAGCACCACTAGGTGTCTGTAAGGATTGGCAGCCTGGCACTGGCGCTGGCACTGTGCAGGGAGACAGTCAAGTCAGTCAGATGCGTGTGTTTGCAGTAGGACACCATGGCTTTGGCAACAGCATGTCCTCAGCCAGAGGGCTGTGCTTTGGGATGAGACTCTGGCTTGCTGCTGAAGACCCTGCAGGCAGGACTAGCTATCTGTTGAGAGATGTTTACTTTTGCCATTGTTTTCTCCTGTCTAGGCAGGCTAACATGACTCAGTTTTCTCAGCATCCTTCCAGCTTTCAAAGTTGGCTGCCTGGCAAAGACAACTTTCCAGAAGTGCTGTAAAAACAGACCCCTCCCTCCCACCATCCTGTGTGATCCACTCTCACTCCAGTGCCCTCTGGTCAGCAGAAGCAAAGTCATTCTGGGTGATTTTGCTGCAGTTTTGTCACGGCTGCCAGCTGGACAGCACTCAGGGCTGTCCAGTTGTGGAGAAAATAAGCAGGCAGCACGCAGGGGCCCAGTAGCTGTGACAGTGAAGGTCAGGAGGCTTAGCAAGAAATGAAAAATGAAGATACACTGCTTGCCAAACACGTTCCAGGAATCTTGCACTTGGCCCCACAAATTTGGCCTCACAGCAGCTGCTGTAGGAGTAAACCCAGTGGCCACAGATTGAAGAGCCAGTCAGCAGAAAGGGCTGTTGTAGGGAGCTGGTTGTCCTCTCATCGCATCCCTGCAAACTGAGGGGTTGTAGTGCTCATTTTTTCTGTTTTTCAAGAGCTGTCTTGTTTTTATTCCCCTAGCCAGCACCAGAACCCCCAGGAAGGCTGACTGCAGAATTATGAATTTAAACATGGAGAGGGAAAAAATTATCTCCATTAAGGAGTACTTACACCTAAGTACTGCTCACTCAGGTGGCTGAGTAACCTGGGCTTCTCATGTAGTCCCTCAAGCATGTGGCTCCTCCAGAGAGCATTTTAGTATCACTGAGAGGAGTTTCTGAAGCTGGGAGATGAGAGTGGCCATGCAGGGTCTGTTGCTTTCTGCAAAGCCTGAAGTGGAGAGCTGTCCTGCCAGAGACTTGTATTTATTTGGTTGCCATGGTGCATAGCTAGCACTATATTGTCTGGCTTCATAGCAAGGGGTGATGCCATAGCCCACAGCACTTTTGCCTGGCTTTATCTGCTAGAGCCTCATGTGATATAATTTCCACACTGTTGGTTATCAGCAGCCTGCCAGGTATGTGTCTTGCCTTTACAAATACAGCCATGTAACATTAACAGCAGCCGCTTTGATTTTCTGCTTGGCTCCTAGTCCCCTGGGAGCATACCTGCCCACTGGATTGACCAGCAGTGTGCAGGACTCTGATGAAGAAATACACGTGGCTTCTTTTGGTTAAGAATATGTGGAAAAAGCAGCCCAGATTACCAGAACTACCTGAGAGATATTTTCTTGCTCTTTAATCTCTTGTCCCTTCTGGAGACACTCACTGTTTAGTTTTGCTGGATCAGTAGGTTTGACCAAACCTTCCTAGCTGTGCTGAGAGATATGTCACCAGTAGGATAGCATGAGATGGATAAAAGGGAATATGCCAGCAGTGCCATTTTGTTACCATAGGCCCACAGGTTTGAAGGGTCAGTAATAAGCTGTAGTGGAATTTCCTTTGGAGACCAAGTGGAGATTAAAGCTACTGTTCAAAGGCCACATATATGAGAGGGAGGCACCTTATTACCTTCCTTGCCAGATCTGAACTCCGCACTTCACAGTGACAGAGGACCCTTTATATGTCAGCTCTGGTTCTCCAAAAGACTAGGTCTGGAGGATGCAGAGTGGTAGTTGGTTGCTGATGTGGCATCTCCTGGGAAATGCTTTGATTCTGTCTTGTCTGTGTTTGCTGTATTCCCTTCACCAAGGGATGCAGCCAGGCTACATGCTGCTGCTAATCAATTGCTGGCAGAAACCTGCTCTTCGGAGACACAGCTTGCATGTCTGGTTATTGTTAGATGCTCAGGGTAAAAGTCAAGGCATGGCAGGTGGGATGGGCTGCTGATGTGGCTGATAGTCAGATAATTGTTTTGCTAGTGCATGACCTTCGTGCTTCAAGGCCAGCTCGATGACCAGGGTGTTCTCTTGTACTCTCACATACTTCCGTGCCCAGGGCCACTGGCATCCATTCAGGTTTGTTTTTCAGTTTGGAAATGAACTGGACATACCAGTCTCATCTTCCAGTGGTGATAGAGAATGCAGTTTTCTAGAGATTTGATCAGAAAACATGAGGCAGCAGTGATATGAGATTGGCTCCTTTTTTTTCCTTCTCCACAATCTGTTACTCATAATCCCAAATCAGCCTTCTCAGGTGGGGGGGAGGCAGTAAGTGCAATGGCTGAGAAGATATGAAATATGTGCATTGTACCTCTGTCCAGTGACTGTGATTTAACTGCTTGTGAAAGCCAGTGCAGAGGAATTGTAATAGGAACTACCCAGAAAAGGCTTGGAAGGATATCAATAAGAGGACCCAGCTCTGACTTTATTGTGTCAAATGTTGGGTATGACACAAGGTTCTTGGACCAAAAGCAGGAGCTTTGGGTCGTGCACTGTGATATGGTCCAGCTTCCTCCCAAGGGGGCTCTCTCAGCTGTGTGACCAAGCACCCTCCAACAGGCAGAGTGGGACATGGATTGCCCTCCCTGCAGGGAAGTGGGGATTAAGCTCTGGGACAGATCTCACAGAGCTTGTCTGTACACAGATATATACTACAGGGATTTCACAGTCAGGCCTGGTCAGTGCTGGAAGCTGCCAGGTTAGGTTGTCTGTGCTTTTGGCCAGATGTCAAAGCCAGGAAATCATGCTGAAGCAAGCAGTGGTTTTGCTGTTGTCTAGTATCTCATCAGGCCACCAGCTAACACTGGCAAAGGAGAGCTGATTTAATCTGGCTTGTCGCTGGCACACTGGCATGGGGGGAGCTGTCAGCATCTCTGTGGCAGGTTTGGGGGTGCAGTTTGCCTCTGCTTGCTTGAGGCTGTGGTTCTTTTCCCCAGGCTTCTTCTCCCCGGACTCCCATATCAAGCACCTTTGACCTCCAGATGAAATTTGTGTGTGGCCAGTGCTGGAGGAACGGACAGCTGGTGGAGCCAGATAAAGACCTCAAGTACTGTAGTGCCAAAGCCCCACACTGGTGAGCAATTCAACCTTCTCTTTCCTCTACCCCTCTTCAATGACATGAATTTTTCATCCTACCTTCTTCATTTGGCTTCATTTGACATCTTTGGAAAAGGCTGTAAGGTTTCCTAGCAGCCTCTCACTGCTTGGGGTGTTTGTCACCATAGCAGGCATTGCAGATAGCTGTTTTCTAGCTTCCTTCTCTCTTTTCTGTGTGTATTTGCTGCCAGCATCATGCAGACTGTTGCTCCTGGCACAGGCAGTCCAGTTCCCACCATTCCCTTTTCTCCCAGTTCCTATCATTTCTTCTTACCAAGGGCACAAAGAGAGTTCTCCTCTGCCCATGTTTATACTCTTAGCTGTTTGCAGATGTTTGTCAGGTCACAATTAGCAATGATTCAAGATATTCTGCTTCCTTTTAAATTAGTTTCCCTTGGCTCTTTCACTGCTTTTGTTGCTCCTCTGTGATGCATTCAGGCCTGTTTGCGCCTCTTGACTCCTTAGGGCCCATGAGAATGTTTGGTGTGATAAAAACATTGAATCATAGAACAGTTTGGATTGGGAGAGACCTTTAAAGGTCATCTAATCCAGCCGTCCTGCAATGAGCAGGCACATCTTCAACTAGAACGGGTTGCTCAGGCTAACCTAGAATGTTTCCAGGGATGGGGCATCCACCACCTCTCTGGGTTGTGCCACCTTCATCATAAAAAATTCCTTCCTTATATCTTGTCTGAATCTACCCTCTTTTGGTTTCAAGACACTACCCCTTGTCACAACACTACAGGCCCACTAAAAAATTTGTCCCCATCTGTCTTATAAGCTCCCTAGAAGAGAAATATTGGCTGGGAAGTCACTGTTCATGGAAACTGTGGCCTGTCTCACCCAGGCACCCTGCAGGGATAGGATGGGAGGGTTTATAGAACTTCTCATAACACAAGCCATAAAGGCACAATCTTGCTTTCTATTGTAAATATAAGACTTTTGTTGAGGAAGAGACAGAAGCAGCAGTTTCTAGAGGAAGTAAGCAGGTGAGGATTGCTTCCTGGGATGGGAAAAATAACACCTCTTTGTGCAGCTGCTGAAAAGAGCTGGGGTTTTTGCTCAGGGTATCTCCTGGTGATCTCTTGCTGGAGCTGCAGGAGAATAAATACTTCTGGGCACTGTTCATAAGGCAGTGCTTGTAATGACTTGCATTTCTATTGCACCTTTCAAGCAGAAAGGTTTTTCATGTTTTCAGGTTTTCCCGAGTGTTTTTCATGGATCTGGTTGCACAAGAATTGGCTGTGTCAAAGGGTGGAATGCAGCTATTTAATGATCTGTGATGATGCCATATGAGATACGGGGGAGATTTTTGTGGCTTTCTGAAAAGAGGTACCCCAGGAAATAGGTAATATGTAAAGGGAGAAGTCCTCCTAAAACAGCCTTCTTTGTGGCTTCTTCATCACAGATGTGCATGCCTAGGAACAGCCATTTAGAACAGGGACAAGCTGGACTGGAGGGTCTGCTCATCTCTCAATATTTAAGGGTCTCTCAGGTAAAGAACCCTTGTACTGCTCCTCCTTATGCCTCTCTTGATTTATTCTCTCTTCTTCAGTTGGACTAAGGAACGCCGTGTCCTGCTGGTCATGTCCAAAGCTAAGAAGAAGTGGGTGTCAGTCCGACCACTGCCTTCCATCCGTAACTTCCCACAGCAATATGATGTAAGCCCTGTGCCTGGCACAGCCAGGTGCCCCATCCCTTTCCCTTCAACCATGGTGCAGTGCCTTGAGGGCTGCTCTCTTGAAGTCCTGTCAGGGATGCAAGCACATGATGGCTGAGATGGGAGGTAAGGACAGACTGATGGCAGCAAAACATATCCAGCAAAAAGATGGAGCAGAAGAAGGAGTAGCACCCATTTAAATCACTCTACACACAAATGCGAGTTTCCAGTGTTGCTGCTAATGCGTAACAAGAACTGTTAATGCATCTCTGGCTGGCAAAGGGTTTGGGAATTAAATTTATGACTCCCCTTACGTCAGGGTTTCTCAATGTGGGTGAGAGGCAAGATGCTTAGGAGAAGCCTACCCCTGCTTCGCTGTGACTGTGCTACTTTAGATTGTGAAACTTATTCACAATAGGTTTTGAAAGCAAAACTTAAGAACTCAGCTAAAAAGCCACATGCTGTGCAGAAAATTACAGATATCCAGCCTCCAACCCCAGGCCCAAATGTGGTGATAGAGAGTTTTTCTCTCTCTCTCTCTTTCTTTCCTTTTTCTCTGAAAGGAGAAAACTCCTTCCCCCTACCCTATTGTTGGTCCTCCTTTTGTGCCAGTACAGGGGGAGAAGAGATGATCAGTAGTACGATGTTGAGAAAGCTTCTCATTTTCTCTGGCAATGATGCTGTTGGTAGGTGTGTGTGTACCAGTGTGGTCTAAGCAATCCGTAAGGCCACTGTTCACCCACTCAAAGATGGCTGGAGGATGAGGCATCTTTGGGGACCAGCAGGTTGATCAGCAGGAAACATTATTGGGTCAACCCAGGATGCTCCCTGCTGTTGCCCTGTACCTGCACCTAAGGAAATGGCAACAGCTGGTGAACTGCCTGTGTTTATGTCATCAGGAGACTTTAGAAAAGAGTCATGAGTTAATAATATATAAAGTGTCCTGTCTGCAACCTCTCCTGTGCAATTTAATGCTCCAGCTGGTTATCAAACCCACTGTCCCCTCTAATAAGGACTGATTGTGTGGATGCTAAATTTTTCTCTCTGTCTTAACAGTTGTGTATCCATGCACAGAATGGCAGGAAATGCCAGTATGTGGGCAACTGCTCCTTTGCCCACAGCCCTGAGGAGAGAGACATGTGGACCTTCATGAAGGAAAATAAAAGTGAGTGGGAGAAATGTGGGCCAAATTGTTTGGGAAGAGGGAAGAGAACATTTGGGCATCCAGAGGGTCTGTTAAGACATATTCTTGACAACAGAGATGGAGCTGGACAAGGCTGCTGCCATGAGTTTAAGTGGAATTATGGGTCAGGTCTGTCTACAGCTGCTCTTCTCTTAAATGTGCATGTATCTCCTGAGTCCCTTGCTGTGGGACTAGTGCACAACAGTTTTATGTCTTATATTGCTTCACTGCTGCTGTCACTGCATCACTTTTGAATCCACCCTGTACTGTCCCTCCAGTTGCCTGTAATGTCCCAGGCCTGGGTCTATATGGAGCCTTGCTAATGCACCAGTTCTGGCCTGTAACTGCTCCTGTATCTTTCTTGTCTGTCTTCTATCTGCCTTGGCTATCTTACCTATTTCTGATCATATCCCTTGGTCTTGGGTTGTGGTCCTCCGTGCTCATGGCATTGTATTCAAAGGGGTGGTGTTGAGATCCTGAATGAGAACATCATTGGGTGGTGCCTTTGTGGAGGAACTTGTCTGTATGTAATTCTGCAGGCTTACCTTTTGGGCTATAGTTGAGGGGTTGCCCATATCCTAGACAGCCAGCTCTGTGGCAGAAATCCTTGTTTATTCATATTAACAGGAAGCTGGGAAAAAAGGGCCAGTTGTCCAGGTGCTCACCTACCGCTCTTGGAGCTGCTGGAAAGCCTGAAGGATTTCAGGCCTGCCCTGAGTTTTTTTAGTTCATATGGTTTTGTGAAGAGGCCTTCTTTCTACTGAGCCGAACTGTTACTTTTTGCAGTTCAAAGAATTTTATTGCTGGGGCCTTTAAAGCACATCAGACTAGTCTGAGTGTGTTTCCTCAAGCACAAAGGTGCATCTTCAAACCACAGTGTTGTCTCAGTTTCAGGGAATTTGCATTCATTATCCCCAGTTGCCTCAAGATCCTCAATTACCCATTTAGCAAGGAGTAAATCACCAATGCATCACATTTAGAGCATCCTATCAATGTCTGCAAACATTTATGTTTCCATAGCCTCTCTCAGCAGCTGATCTTGTAAAGGCAGATGTCTAGTTAAAGCTTCCACCTCAAATTTCCCTTCCCAGAATGCTGAGTGGCTTTTAAATCAAAAGCCATGAGAGAGAGATACTGACTGCAGTTCTCTGGGCAGGTGTTGAACTTAGAGCAAGCTATCATTAGGTCTTCTTTCCCCCTCTGCAGTGCTTCCTGTGGCCAGCTTGCTTAGGGGCTCTCCTCTCTCTCTCATGCTGAGGCTAAAGCTTGGGCTTAAAGGGAAGAGACGGATCTGAAACCAGCCCTGCCTTAGCTTCCTGGATGGATGAGATGTCTTCTGAGGTCAAGCAGAATCAGGCCTGTTGGAAAATCATCTTGTGGGATGAATTCCAAGGAGATCTTGTGGCACTTTGCCACCTTTTTGAAAAGTTTGTGTGGCTGTTGTCACAGGTGTCCCTCGACTGAGAGAAGACACCCCTCCATGCCAGGTGGTGTGGTGTGAATTTGGCTCCTCTCCCCAGGGGTCTTATCTGAGGAGGTGACATGGGCCACAGGCCTTCAGTCTGGTGCTGCTGCACAGGCGAGAGGAGGGAACGGCTGCCCCAGCATTTGTCCTTTTCTCATAGTTTGTGCACAGAGTGGGAGGTTGTCTGAGTGGCTTCATGTGTCGCCCTTGTGCAGTACTAGATATGCAGCAGACCTATGACATGTGGCTAAAGAAACACAATCCTGGGAAGCCTGGAGAGGGAACACCACTCACCTCACGAGAAGGGGAGAAACAGATCCAGATGCCGACCGACTATGCAGACATCATGGTAATAAGCTGATCTCTCATTCCTCCTCCTCAGTGCTGCCAGCCTGCCTCTCTCCTGTGCTTCCGGGTGTGGCTAGCAGGGACTGCATTGCTCTAGTGGAACAGAGCCTGTAAATAACATAGGTTAAATGGACAGCTTGGAGCAGCACAGCAGGGGCAACACAGCTGAAGTGAGAAGAGATCAACCTGGGGTCAGCAAGGCTTTACAATGGCTTTTCTGTTAATCTTCAAGTCATTAGGAGTGTACCTTAGGTTCCCTTTTGCGTGAGTTCAGCCTCCCTCCAGGGTTTCTGCCTGCTCCTGGGCAAGCTGGCAAAACCATTGCAGGCCTGTCAGTAGAGGGAGAAGCTTGGAGAAGAGCTGGCACATAAGCCTTCTAGAGGCAGATGTGTCTCCTAATGCCAGGGGTGGTACTGGTGTAAGGGTCTGTGCTGCTGAAGAGTCCTGCATTGCCTGTGAACCTGGGGACCTTGCAGTGAGACCCCGCTGGGGCCATCAGCAGGGGCAGGGGGACCATGTCAATGAACTGAGCTGCCCTGTTCCCTAAGCCTGTTTGAGCCATAGATGAACTCTGACAGAGCATCTCCTCTGCTCCCCTTTAGTGTCAGCAGAATTCCCTAAAGATGATATGGCAGAGAAGTGTGGGTAGTCATAGACTGAGTGGAGCTCCCAGGATGCTCTGGAGGGAGAGGGGGGAGATGTAGTACTGGCACAGGGAAGGCCAATGGATGTGGATGTTATTGCACTGACTGGCCCTTTTTCCCTGTCTGCACTGGTTAGATGGGCTACCACTGCTGGCTCTGTGGGAAAAACAGCAACAGCAAGAAGCAATGGCAGCAGCACATCCAGTCAGAGAAACACAAGGAGAAGGTCTTCACCTCAGACAGTGACTCCAGCTGCTGGAGCTACCGCTTCCCCATGGGCGAATTCCAGCTCTGTGAGAGGTACCCTTGTCTCACTTCCCTCCTGTGCTGCTGCTGCAGGAATGGGGTAACAGGCCCTGAGCCTCTGTCATCCCTCCTCATCCTCTCACAGAGTTCTCGGAGACTTCTGCATGGAGGAGGAGTGGGATGAGATGACAGGTTTGGGTGTCAGTGAGGATGCTGTTGGATCACAGAGGTGCTCAGCCTCAATCCTGAGGGGTAAAAACACATTCCTGAGCATATGTCTTTAGAAAAGGAGAGCTTCCTGTCTGCACCTGTGCCCATCATAGCCAGGATGCTGTCAGCACTCAGGCAGGCTGCTCAACAGTGTCCTTGGCCCAGTGCTTGGGGTAATCCCAGGTGCCTTATTAAATTGTTTGAATGTCTCACACCCTCTGAATCAGCACCTTAAGGTGCCTTCAGAAAGCTTGTGATGGTTAAAAATGCTACTTTTATCTAGCAAGAAGGTTTTTGCCTTTCATGCTGGTGACCTGGCATTTCCTCTGTTGTGCATTGTTTTTTCCTCATCCCTGCTGATCCTGTTCCAGTTCACTTTTTTTTTGTGCTCGTGACTGAATCCTCTTGTAGCCACTGCTCTTTTCACTGCTCTGTTTTTTTTTTCCCAGTCGTGATGTCTTTCCCACCTGCACATGGGTTTGTGGGAGAATCAGCTCACCCTTAAAAAGGAGAGTTCACAGCATGTTTCAGTGGGTCTTGATCAAGTATCCCAGACTGGGAGCTCAAACCCCTATACTGGAGGTGCTCTCCTGACTGCACTCCTTGTGCTGGCAGGTTCCAGAAGAACAAGGCCTGTCCTGAAGGAGAGGAGTGTCGCTATGCCCATGGGCAGGATGAGCTGACAGAGTGGCTAGACCGGAGGGAAGTGCTGAAACAGAAACTGGCCAAAGCTCGCAAGGACATGCTGCTCTGCCCCAGGGATGACGACTTCGGGAAATACAACTTCCTCTTGCGGGATGATGTATAGTATGAGCTTGGGGGAGTCTGTCAGCTGCAGAAATATGGGGTGGGTTTTCCAAGTGGCAGTAGCAGGGAGAGTGAAATCTGTGTCTCGCAAAGAGTACTTTTCTTTTGTTTTAAGATTATGAGACAATGATTTATTAGTGGTGAATGAATTTGTGAATTTGATTCTCATCGGCCAGCAGCGCCATGCTCACTGAGTTTGTGATCCATCTTTCTTCTCTTCCTTCCCTCAAATATTCCTTCCACTTCATCTTTTTGTTTTCACTGTCCTTCATTCAAAGGAATTAGTTCAGTCTGTATTGAGCTGCAAATCAGAGAATTTCTCCTTGTGTCATACCTCTGTCTTTCAATTCAGAGTATGACTGCAGAGGTCTGGAGGACAAAGCTGAGAGAGAGGGACAAAAAAGTTGTGGATGCCCCATCCCTGGAACTGTTCAAGGCCAGGTTGGTTGCTCTGAGCAATGTGGTGTAGTGGAAGGTGTCCTTCTAAAGGACAGGGGGATTGAAACTAGATGATCTTAAGGTCCTTTCCAGCCCAGACCATTCTATGATTTTATGAAATCTGGTAAAAAGGTGACCATAAATTTCATATGTTCTTTTTCTCAGTGCTGCAGACTAAGGCCCTACTGCAGCCCTCCTGCTCTTCTGGGAGTTTGGTACCAGAAGGAATAGGAATTGTGGTGCAAAGAAGGAAAACCACTAGATTTGGCTTAAAACATCTCAGCTTATGCTCCAGCTGTCTATATTGCCCTGAGGCCCTGGTGCTGAGGAGGATAACAGCTGTGTGGTATAAGGAGTGCAAGGTAAAAGCAGCAAAGTAATGAAACTGCTTGCAGCAGCGAGAACCTGGTTGTAGGTGACTTCAAACTTCAGCTGCCTACTCAGAAAACATGTTGGTGACTTCTCATTAGATGTGTTTTACAGTGTGTGGCAGGTATTCAGGGCAGATAGTTTGGTGGGGTTTTTTTGGTTGGTGTGACTGGTACAAGTAAAACAGAACCCATCTAGGAGGTATAGTGGAGTCTGTGACACGCTGTGTGTCACTGAAGTCCACACAGCAGTACAGTCAGGAGGGAGGTGGTCACCAAAAGGAGCCAGTGTTTCTGTGTTGCCTTGTGTCCTGAAGAGAGGGAGGGAGGGAGGTAACAGTGTTCCTTTCCTGCTCTTTAAGTGGCATGTGTTTCTGGTTACTTAGAGCTACATTTTTTCCCTGCACTACCAGAAGAACTGGGTGGGGACCTATTTAAAAGGACACCATTGTGCAACATGGGCAATGTTTAGCTAATGGAAATCCAGCTGGAAGCACTTACCAGTACCAGAGATTCAGCTTCCACAGAGCCGGGGCAGGGAGCTTGTGGATGCACAGTGCAACCAGCTTGCGACCGAGAGCAGGGACGGTGGTGGAGAGTGAGTGGCACAGCAGGACCCAGCCATGGCATGCTCCTGTGCTGCCTGATGTGTGCTTTGATGAGGTAACCAGTAATGCTGAACTCTGGGACAGGAGTTTTGCTTTTATAAGTGGCAGCAGTGAGAAGCAGAAGTACTGCTGTGAATGCCAGCCTTGTCCTTTCTGTCAGTCTCATCCTACGACTACTAAACATGTCCTCTCTCCTGAGCTTCCCCCTCCTTCTCTCTTCTGCAGTCCAGCTGTGCTCTGCAGTTTTGCATGCATGGATGCACCATCCACTCAAACACAAACACATCTCCCTCCCAGCCTTCGTCAGGGTGGTCTGTCTCAATACAGAGTCTCCCAGGACAGCAGTCTCAGAGCCCTTGGGGCTGGTAGGACTGTATCCATGGTAAATACGATCTGGCCATGAACTGCTTGGTGCTTTGACATTGCTGTGTCTTCCCATTCCTCTCTGCTCCCATATCCTTGGAGTTCAGAGCTTCAGGAGAAATTGGATGTGAAAATCAGGAGATGTGCAGATGGTGTGGGGCAGCTGTCACCTTTCTAAACCAGCCTTCAGGAGGGTGCTTCAGCTCCATGGAGATAGTTAGGGTCCAGTTATGGAACAGAGAGTGCTCTGCATTCTGGTCTGGAATCTTTACAGAGACATGGTGTGCTCTAAGTAAACTGAGTGTGTCTCTGCACTTAGAATCATTAAGTTGGAAAAAGACCTCAAAGATCATCAAGTCCAATTGTTAACCTAGCACTGCCAAGTTCCAGACTAAACCATGTCCCGAAGTGCCACATCTATATGTATTTTTAAATGCCTCTGGGGATGGTGACTCAGCCTCTTTCCTGGGCAACTTAACCACTTTTCTGTTGAGCTTTTTTTCCTCTCCCTTAAAATATGGATGGTCGTCTCTGGTTTGCTATGAGCAATATCAGACATGGCAGTTTTTGACTGGTCAGGTGCTGTATTTTCTCCTCTGTTCTTTGTGGTAGCTATGGTACCTTCTCCTTGTGCTCAAGTGGTCAGTTTCAGAGATGGGAGGAGATAGGCATCAGCTCCTGGGTTATCTTGTTCTGCTCTTTTTGAGCAGAGATTCCAAGGAAGGAGATATGGACTGGGGGACACTAGAATGTGTTTTTTATTTATAAAACAAACCTGCATCTCTAGTGTGACTGTAGTGTTCACTGAGATGATTTCTCATGCAACGACTCCTCGCTGTCCCCTCTCCCCGTCTCTTCAANATAGGCCCACGGTCACAGGGGCTGTATCAAGTGTCTCTTTGCTTTCCCTGATATGATAAGCTGGTCTGTGGTGTTGCAGTACTTCGTCACCAGACTTGTTTTAGTGTGTATATATGTGACCCCTCCTATGAAGCATATATACACAGGTATTAAATATATTGCTCTGTATAATACTATTTGTGTGTGGTATTGAAGGAATCTTTTAAATGAGGGAAAAGGAAAAGGACTCGGGCCAGGAAACGCAGCATCTCCAGTATAAATATGAAGCCTTTTATTTGGGATAGGGAAAGGGAAATAACAAAGAGTGGAGGGTTTTATATAGATAGGTAAAAACTTTGAGATGGGACACGTTTCTCTATCTGCATTTTTGAAACCCTTTAGGATGTCCTTGCGCTCCCATCTCAGAGAGGGAGTATTATACTGCTAACTAGTGAGTACAGTTTTAATATAAGGCTTTGCTTATATTATTTAGAGGGACATTGTGAAAGGCAGGAAGTTTCACACTAGACTTCCCAGGCTTGCTTTATCAAGCCAAGAGGGTTTTCTTCAGTGCATTATGTGCTCTCAGCAGAAATGCTCAGTGCTTGCAGCTCTACAGCAGATAAATCGCAAGTTGTAAGGGCTCTTTTAGTGGTGTGTTCACAAGACCCTGTGACAACTCTCTCTTCTTTATTTGTGTGAGAGAAGAAGGAGAAAATTCTGCAGCACAGAACCAAATTTGAGGGTTATTAACAAAGGAAGAGATGTTTTAATTTTATAACATTAGAAGAAAATCTCTTATCGTGTAAAATAAACACAGACATTCACACAGAGCAGAAACTTATTAAATGTTGAAGGACTTAGTGAAAATCTTTTCCCAAATTCTTTGGTAGGGGCAGGGACTCAGGTGACACTGGCATTGGAATTAATTGGAATTAACCTAGCCTTTACAGGGAGGAGGAAAAAAAAATACCCTACTTAGCATGTACAAAACTGTATGTCAAAAATGGATGGGTTTTAGAGGATGCTGCAGCTCTGAGCTAGGTAATAATGATTTTGAGTCCTTTAATATGTCTTTGTATTAATATAATTTAAGAATACCACGCTTTACTATTAAAAGAGAACTTATTATCTTTCATAAGGTCTAGTATCAGGATAATTATGTAGATGCTTTAACAACATTTTTGGTTTTGTTCTTAAAGAAAGAAAGACCAAACTTGCTTCTTCTATCCTTTGTAATAGAAAATAAAAGTGTGCACTTTAAACCCTCTCCTGATCCAGAGTGTGTTTGTTTTTCAAATAGCCTGCAAAGGACTTTATCTTGCTTTCAGGTTTCCTGCTGTGAGGAGGGAAGCAAAGGGAGCATGTCAAGCATTGGACCACTGTGGCTTTCTCCCACTTTTAAGTATAATCAGCTACTCTTCTTGCTGAGTGGAAAATTGCCTATGTGTGTATTAACAGTTGATGCAGTTCTTCATCAGACACACAGTTCTTGTGTAGGTGTATTTAAGATGTTTTTCTTTCTCCCTAGTGCCAAGAATCCATGTGCTCTTCATTAACACATAGTTTCAAGTGTTTGGGTAATCTGTGTTTTGAAACCTCCAGTAATCAGGTGTAAACACCTTCATCTAGAGATTCTTCTGTGTAGGCTGCTCTGTTCAACTGGGTTGGCCAGTTCTTTTGCCTGGCAGTGTGCACCCTGCTAGGGAACATGCCCTTAGCCCTACCCACTGAGTTGCACACAGCTTGGGCCATGGAAAATGTCTATGCACTTACCTTCCTCCTGGAGAGGATGCTGTTGTGAGGAAACCGCATTGGGAGAAGAGGTCAGGGTGAAAACATTTATTAATAAACCCAGCTTCTTTATTTTTTGAATCCATCATGATGCACATTAATCTAGATTCTTAAAAAAATCAATACTGGAGATGTGGTGAAGACACTGGGGTCCCATGGATATGCCCTGTTAGTGCTGGGTAAACTGGTAGTGACCAGAAGGTCATATCCAGTGAGGCCTGAAGAGACAAGATTTGTCATACATCTCCTTGATGTGCCTTCATACAGACATAAGGACTCATGTCCTTCTGGTCAAAGAAGAGAACACATTCTTGGTACTGCAGGGGGGATGAGGAGCCCTGTGCACTTCCAAGGTGCATCGAGTACATACAATGTGAGAGACATTAGTTTTACATTCCAAAGATTGTTGAGGCCATGCTGGCAAGAAAGAGTTGAGGGTAGCTTTTCCAGTACAGTTTGAACCAAAATCATCAAATTGTGAGACAGACAAAGCATCTGGAGAAAAACACCTGTTTTCCTTGCAGGTTTGAGCCTCAACTGTAAACTGGTGTTTCTTCACTGAAATAAACTTGTATTTTGGAGAGTATGAAAAGGAGTGGTGATTTCAGTAATCAGATCTTCCTAGGAACTTCAGCAGATACAAATACAAGGCAGAGAGACCCAGGTCAGCCAGGAAAAATCCAGGTTCTATGGGAGATTGAGAGGAGCAGGATAGAAACCCCGAGAGGTGGGAGGAAGGCTCCGTATTGAAGATGGTTAATGCCATAACACAGCAGTCTGGAGAGTTTGCTGCAGATGAGAATCCTAAGCAATCCTGTAACTGAGTCTGCCTACCACACTATAGAGAAAAATTTCTAGGCAGTGACAGCAGATGATGCAAATGCTGCTGTCCTCTTCATTGTGTTTGCTGCTGCCACTGCAGCCAGGAACAGGGTCATGTTGTGTTGTGACCTGTGCACAGTGAGCAGCAGAGAGTTCCTGTCATGCATGAGCTGGGGAGGTGTGCTGGTCACTGGCTGGGCATAGAGGACGTAACCATATAGGGCAGCTGGGGGGAAAAACCTGGGGAAGAAAGCAACAAGATAAATAGTAAAAGAGGCCTGGATGGGAGTAACTAGTTGGAGGGAAGTGGAGGAGGAAAGGCTGTGGGCATGGCAGCTGAAGCACGAAGCTGTATGATATGCAGTGGAGGAAGGCACTGAACAGACTTGCTTGGGTGCTATGGGATGGCTCTGGGCAGAGGTCCTGTGGACACACAGCTCTTGGGGCTTCCTGGAAAGCTGCAGGCTCTGCTCAGAAGCTGAGCCATGTCTCATTCAGCCTCACCCCTTTCTCCTCAGGATGGGAGTGGACAGGACCTGTCCATTCCACATAACCTCCCTCCCTTCCCAGATTGATTGTTACCTCCTGTTTCTCTGTGGTTGCCCCTCCAGGCAAGAGCAGTGTCCTGATGCTGCTGGGACAGGAGTGGTGTTTCCTGGAAACAGACCCAGGTGCAGCAAAGAGAAGACCAGGGGCCAGACCAGATGACAGCTCTGATTCATCTCCCACCACAACAGTCCTGTCCCTAGCAGCTCCCAAGATTGTGCCTTTCAGTGATGGTCATCTCTGCAGTTTATTTTATGGATATCTGTGCCCTAGAAAACTACTACTTTTTCCAGAGAGCATTAGGAGGCACAGACATAGCAGAGATCCAGTAAATAGGGTCATTCATAACCATCTGGATTAATCCTCAAAAAAATTACATTTACACAGGGGTAGAATAGAAGTCTCTAAACCCAGATGCCAGAGTAGATTTGGCTTGCTTTGAACTGGAAAAACACTCGGCTCTGGAGGTGCTCTTTGGCATACTTCCTTTGTTCTCAGTGGATTTCCTATGTCTGCCTTAGCTGTGGGCTTCCAATAGCACTGCAGCCTCCAGGCAGATGGTTGGGAAGGATGAAGAGCTTGCATAGTTTTGCTAGTTTAATACCAAGGCATGCACCCCCATCTGTACCTCAGCAAAGCTCTGAGACAGAGAGGGAAAGTCCTGCTTCCATGGGAGTAAGATAGCCTCAGTTTTCCTCAGCAAAATTGCTTGAGAATAACTGCAACACAGCTGGGCATTGCCCCTGGGAGCTGTGGTAGGGATTCAATACAGCAGTAGTGTTTCAAAAGAAGCTCTAGGCAGTCCGGAGTTTCTCCGGTTTGAGACCAATCATGTCTTGGTTTTGGGGTATCAGTGGCAGCCAAATTGTCCAAGCTTTTTTTAGGGTCATTTGTTTTCTTTCTGCCCACATGCCTTCCCCATGCTCAGCAGACTCCTGTATCTTTCCATCAAGCTCAGACCTCATGTGCTACGATGCTGCAGGATCCCTGCTCTTGCTGGGGACCACGCTGTCCTTAGCAGGGGTGAGTAGGAAGAGTTGGCTGACAGACAGCCCAGGTCCTTACCGACAGGTCCTTGGTTTTGAGAGGGAAGCGGCCACAATAATGCGTCTCTTGCTGTCCCATCCAATGATCTACCATGGCACAACATCACTGGCCATGGATTTCCCCATCCTGCTTTCGACCCTTTGGTTTATTGATGCTCTTGGCACCTCCTGGACTCTGCCTCCTACCAAGGCTTGTTCCAAGAGCTCCCAAAGCTGTCTCTGCCCAGGCTGCCAGAGTGTTTTCAGAGCAGGGAAATGCAAAAAGGAGCTCTAGGTGTCCTTCCTGCCCAGGACAGTACAACTTCTGGTGATCCCAAGGCCCTTTCTCATGTTTTCTCCCTGCCTAGCACCTCGTTCTCTGGCAAATGGCACCTCACAAGGGAAGGCCACATGCAAAGAAGCAGAGCTGTGGTGAGCCCAGGTGCCATGTGAGCACCCCAAAAAGGGGGAGATGTCTTGGTGGGGATGGTGGGGAAGCAAAGCTCATTAACTGGCATTCATTTTGAGGAATTAGTTTTTAGAAATTCTTTTGCCTCAGGTGGGAGGTGCAGGCACTTCCTTCCACTGAAGTTCACTGCTTGGTTGGGAGATCGCAGCGCTGTTCCTCCACACAGGGAGACAGGCATGCACATATGTACACATACATAGGCATGTGTATGCATGCCATACCCTGCCAGGGAAAGAAGCCCTTTCAGAGGTAGGAAGGGAGCTCTGAGGAGTGAGACCTCATCAAGCCTGTGTCTGTGTCACATATTGCTACCATCAAAAGTACCCAAAGGGTTGCATGCCCATGTTGCAGGCACCAGGCAGGGTCTGTAGCCAATACAGAGCCCTAGTCCCACTTTTCCCTCAGCTGTCTACCCTTCTGTTCTCGCTTCATCACTCCTTCTCTCACCTCCTTTTCTTCAAAGTAATCTGCTGTGATTGCTGACACCCCTGTGGTCTGACCACAGCCTTCCCTGCTGCTGCCGTTCTGGGTATCCCTGCAGCTCCATGGATGACTGTTGGCACTAGCAGCATCTCAACCCAGAAGAAGACAAGTTTCTGGGATGTGGTGCAAGTGTCTCTTCAGAATGGCCATGGTGAAACTCAGTCTGCAGGCCTCTGCCAAGGTGAGATCCCTACCAAGCCAAATGCACCACTCAGATAAATAGTTAGGTCTGGAAGGTATTTTATGTATGAATGTACAATTGTCCTAGGAACTAGTACAAGAACAAAAATTGTACGGATGTCTGTAAAGAGGCAGTGATTGACCTCTGGCAAAGGGTTTGCTTGGATAAAAGAAAAAGGAAACCACTTACCAAGCTGGGTTTGGTGTGAGAATCAAATCCTGCAGGTGGGCCTGGAGCCTCCACACAGACTTTGAGGAATAGGCTTGATTTGTGGGATGTGCAACAGTCTTATGTGAGGAGGTACGGAAATTTCCAAGTAATGGCTGCGCTGCCAATGTGAATGGTCTTGGGTGACTGAAAGAAATGGAGAAAAAAAAGGAAAATATTTTTCAAGAACAGCAGAATTTGCAACTCTTCTAGAGGTTTCTACACATTTTTATCCTTTTTTCTAGATTCACTTCAGGAGAGTGTCATCTTGTATGTCACCACAAAGTCCCTACAGTACTGCTGGCTTCTGCCTGTCCCTTTTCACTGTCAATGGGCCCCAGATCATACAGAACATGTAACAGCAGGTTTTTTTTTCTCTGGGGAGACATTAATTTGATTCTCCTTGTCTTGGGTTGCAATGTAAGACATAACCAAAAGTATATATTCTATTGCCATCTGTTGAAACTAGATGAGGAGGTGCTTTTCTTTATCTCTTCTATGACCCATTCCTCATAACTCCGGGGGAGAGGGGGCAGGTGTCTTCTGTTAATCTGTTAATGGACCAGCTGTTAAAACCAGGTGGGATAGTGCTCTTTATCTCTTTCATGACCCATCCTCCCTCCAGGGGGATATCTTCTGTTAATGGGCCATTAAGGGTCACTGATAAAATTACATCATCCCATTGTAAGATGCTTCACCCAGTGGGAGGAGCCAAGCATTCCTACCTAGATAAAATCTGAGATTCAGAACACCAGGATAGCTTGATTCCACTGGATTCCCGGAGGAAGACCAGACCTTCTGGTCTGTGGTGTCACAGAGAGGGGAATGCTGGTGCTGCCCTGCTCCTACCCCGCCCCAAACAGCTCCTGTCAGCACCTGGAGTGGACACAAAGGCTGAGGCAATGGGTGAGAATTGCAGAAGGGGCTGAGCTGAGAGAAAGCCAAAGGGATCATGGAGTTCAGGCCATGGCAGCAAGGACATCCCTGGCAGCGGTGTGCAAAGGCTCCTGGAGCTGTGGCAGCCTCAGGGCTGTGAGCATCACCTGGGGAGCGTGGTGAGTGGCCAAGCCCCCTGAAGGGGGAGAAGCTTTTGCTGATCTCCAGGCCAGAGCTGCCCTGGCTCAGCCCCAGCCGTTGCCGTGGGTGCTGACCCTGCTGGCCAGGGGCCAAGGTCAGAGGTGGCTCAGTGCTGGCCCTGGGAAGGAGCTGCAGCCCCTGGGGAGCTCTGAGCTCCGTTTGCTGGGCTGTGACCGAACAGAGCCGGCACTTGCAAAGCTCAGGGGAAAGGTCCTGCCTCTGGGCTGGGTCAGTGCCACAGAGAGAAAGTCAACTTGCAGCTTCTGCTCCACAGCANAGCATCACCTGGGGAGCGTGGTGAGTGGCCAAGCCCCCTGAAGGGGGAGAAGCTTTTGCTGATCTCCAGGCCAGAGCTGCCCTGGCTCAGCCCCAGCCGTTGCCGTGGGTGCTGACCCTGCTGGCCAGGGGCCAAGGTCAGAGGTGGCTCAGTGCTGGCCCTGGGAAGGAGCTGCAGCCCCTGGGGAGCTCTGAGCTCCGTTTGCTGGGCTGTGACCGAACAGAGCCGGCACTTGCAAAGCTCAGGGGAAAGGTCCTGCCTCTGGGCTGGGTCAGTGCCACAGAGAGAAAGTCAACTTGCAGCTTCTGCTCCACAGCATGAGAGAGAGAGGAAGAAAGAGAGAAAGACCCATCTCACCACCATTGGACCTTCTGAGGAAAACTACACCCTTCTACAGGATCATGTCTGTTCCAACAGAAGCACATCTATCACTCCAGGAGGACTTAACTGGACTGTTATCAACACCCTGACCAACAGGGTGTCAGGTTCTATTCTGACTCTGTCAGTGTGTTCTTTTTTTTGTTTGTTTGTTTTGTACTACTACGTTTTTATTTCTAATATTCCTAGTAAAGAACTGTTATTCCTATTCCCATATCTTTGCCTGAAAGCCCCTTGATTTCAAAATTATAATAATTTGGAGGGACGGGGTTCACATTCTCCATTCCAAGGGAGGCTCTGTCTTTCCCTGACAGACACCTGTCTTTCCAAAAAACGGCACTCCTCTTCCTAGCTTGTCTTTCAAACAGATTAAGATATTTAAATGTATTTATCCCTTTGCCAGGTGGGTAGCATGCTCTGGGGATGGACGGATGGATGGATACATAATACGTTGCATAAGCATTGTGTCCTTAGAAAATCAGACAAAAAGTTTTTATTTTCTGAAAGGACCCATTCCATTAGATAACCAAGCCAAACTTGCACCTCATTGGAGGAAGCGGAGATAACAGCAATTAGCAATAATAACCACTAATGCCTTTCTTTGGTCAAATGTCATTGCTACTGCTGGGTTCCCCATCAGCTGTGCTTTCAGACACACCTGAGAAACAATGAAATTCCCTTTTGTAGTGGTGGCCTCATAAATCAATGAGCAGCCCAATTTTCAGTTTAGCTGGAGAAGCCTCATGATCTAGATCCCAATCTAATCAGGCTCAGAAATCACACAGTAGAATCTGTAATTATAATACAACTTCTTCAGATGTTGAGCCAGTCATAACCATCAGTGGTGAAGCCATTCAGGGAGAACAGTCCTATACTAACCCTGGGCTGTTACAGTGTTCTCCACCCACCCAAAGCTGGAGCCAGTAGAGGCTGCAGATGGTCAGTGCATTCTGGCTCCTGTGAGCAAGAGACATGATCACAACTCTCCTTCCTGGAGCACAGCCTGCCAGCCAGAAGATCCATGTCCTTTCCTGAAACCTTCCACTCCATTCTGGGAGACTGGAGTCATTCAGTCATGCCAGGCATCACTGATGTTTGTGACAACTAGAGTCATATATACCTAGTTTTGCTTCTTATCACAAGTTGACAAGGGAAAGTGACTGGGAACGTGGTAGCTGTTAAGTACCAGGTGCAGCTGGACCCCCTGGTTTTGTCCCAGGCTCAAAGCTGTTATGAAAGTTGAACAAACATCTGACCATATTTCTGGAGAGTCGCAAGAACTTCACAGCAGCTGCTGTGGCAACTGACTGACATTTATGACTCCAGAAAATGAAGACATTAATTCAGAGAAAATTCATAGAATCATGGAATGTTTTGGATTGGAAAATACCTTAAAGATCATCTAAATTGTCACTTAGCCGTTTGAATTATTATTGTTATTATTATTATGACTGGCTCAACATCTGAAGAAGTTGTATTATAATTACAAATTCTACTAAACCAACTACTGTGTGATTTCTGAGCCTGATTAGATTGGGATATAGATCATGAGGCTTCTCCAGCGAAAATGAAATTCTCAACTACCCAACCTGGCTAGGTAATTCTTTCTTTCTGGTTTCTGCTGGGTTAAATCAAATGCATTTCCTTATAGAACCAAACACCATGCATGGTTTTGCTGGGCTGTGTCCAATTGCTGTGGCTCACACACCAGTGTTGGAATACCTGGTTTCTACCAACTCACACTGACACTGTAAGGCTGAGCCTGGCAAAACAGACAGGAAAAAAACTGAGAAATAAAGGCATTTCTGTTGAAATACCACACTCAGCAAAAGAAAAGACTGTAGCACATGTAAGATGCTACTTCCCACGCTAGGTTCTGTAAAAAAGGATCAGATCTTTATCCTCCTGTCTCCAGTCCTTTCCTCCATGCTAAAAATTTCACTGACAGGAGAGGAAGGGCTTTGTGTGCTCAAGATCTTACTTAACCAGCTGTTACCAAGGTATTTGCAGGGTTCATGAACTCTCTTCCTGTACATCACTGCTCTGAGAGGAGACTGCTTTCTTTCTGGTAAAATTTTGTCCCACTTAAGAAGAAAAATCCTGTATTTTGGGGATGCTGCATACTTTATAAGAAAGAAACCTTGTACTATTATCAATATTAACTTAGGAGGGACGCACAGTCATTGTTGCATCACATACAAATAATGTCACTATCTTCATCTTAGCTAAAAAGTTAGCAGGCAGATGCAAACAGCATGTGTTATCTCTCTGTAGCAGCCTGCACAGCTTGGAGCTCCTCAGAGCCTCCCAAGAACTTGTCAGAGGATCCCTCTCCTGTTGTGTTTGCAGCTGATGTGTACCCCTGACAGTGCACACTTGCTTTTTTTCCCCTTCAGACACATGTATTTGTTATAACACCTTGGGAAGGAAAAGGGTGCTGCCTTTGCGAAGTTAGATAACTGGCCCAGTTCTTTGCTGCCGGATTGGCTGGGAGAGGCCCTGTAAAACCACGCTGGCCAGGCGCCCGGCCCAGCCCTGCAAGGCTGCAAGCTATTTCCACAATTGGCCACTTCAGAGTGGGAGGTGAAGGCAGCCAGGAAAGCTGACTCTCCGCCAGGCTGCTTCCCTTCCTCCTTGTTTTTTCTCAGCCAGAGTAGTTCGGCAAACCCGCTCCGGGGGCCTCCAAGCCTGTCTTGCAACACGCAGGAGAGTGGGGTGTAACATTGGTGGCCAGGCACCTGGCCTTCCCTTAGCCCGGCTGGCACAGTCCCAGAACAGGACATGTCAAGCTGCAAAACCCCTGGAGGCCCCACTGCCCTGGACTTTCCGGAAGTCCTGAAGTCCCTACTGGAGTATTCCTTGCCCTGGACCAACAAGATGACAGGTAGGATTGAGGAAATATGTACTGGGGGTTCTGTTTGGATTTCTCCTTCCCCTCCTTCAGTTGCAAAGTGAGAAAGGGGCAGATCTTGTTTGCAGCAAGCCCTTCAAGGGTGTGTTTCCCCAAAGTGTCCAAGTCAGACAGGGAGTTCTGGCACTGAGCATGTTGTGTATCTGGGAAGAAAAACAGCAGCAATAGATTGATTATAAAATCAGTCAAGAGTGCTGAGCTCCTGATCCTTTTAATCTCTGTGCTCAGCTACTTCTTGGAAACCCTCAAAGATTCATGCATGGAAAAGGCTTGGGCACAGATCTTCATGCCCACATAGAAGCAACTTCCAGGATTGCCATTCATTGTTGTCCTGTGGTTAATAACCACTAAGCCTCCAGACATTGCCTCTTTCCAAACTCAGACTGTTCAGAAAGCCCAGCCTGCATGGGGCAGACTGACTCTGTGCAAACTTCGTTTGTTGCTGCAATTGTTTATCAGGGAAAAGCTGGGCTAGAGAACACAGCAAATGCTGCATTGTCTTTGCAAGAGCACTTCTGTATCCCTAGGCTTTCCCACTCTCTGTTCAGCATCCTAAAAAACAAATGGAAAGGACCCAGGTGATTATATAGTTTGGGCTTTTGCTGTGCTGAACACTTTGCTCATGGTGCACTGATGGCTTCACTAATGCTGAGTCTGCTCCAAGCACCCATCACACAGCTTGAGTACTCTCTGGTTTTGGATAGGATGCTACACACCCTTGACAAGCTGCTTTTTGGTTGTTGTGTTTTAATGTTTGCTGCTGAGTGCTGGGCAGGTGTGTGAGAACACCTCCATCTGGGCGTGAGTGACTTGAGGTCACAGAAACAAACATGCACAGAGCTCACTCTTCCCTAGGGAATTGCTACCAGGACATCCAGACAGCTCTTGCAGTGTTGAGGGGCAGCAGGACCCAGGAACAGAAAAGCCAGACACACAGTGTGGAGAGGGACCCTGCTCTCACGCCAGCACCAATGGGAGAGAAGGCTGCTGCTGTGACAGTACAGCATTTATGTCAGGAAAGGCACCTGCCTACATCTGCTGTAATACAGTGAGCCCTATGGCACATGCACAGCTCGTTGTGGGAAAGGGAAACAGAGCAAGGGGAACTGCCCCACCCCTAAGGGGCTCATTTTGTCACACTGCTCTTCTGCTGCCTCCTGTGAGCTCTCTCTCTTCTTGGCTGAGACTGCCCACTAACAGGCGTGTTTAAATACCACACCATATGAAGTCCCACTGTTTGTGTGGACCAGGGCATGTTTTCCCAGCTGACAGTACCCAGGTAGAAAGTGGAATTGTCTGGGAGGAGGCAGTAACAGCCAAGGGCTCATGTGGTGCAGAGCCTTGCTGTGGCTAAGCTGAGTTTGGCTGCTTTTCTGGGATTTCTGCTCTCCACAGCCAAGTGGATTCAACTAATCCAAGGGAGGAGTGCTGGCAAGACCTATCTGTTTAGAGTAGGGGGTAGAGATCAATGATTTGAAGAGAGAATAATTTAGTCTTAACTCAATGTGACTTATTGGCAGCTGAGAGTGCTGTTTTGTGACAGCTTTCTTCCTCAGCTCCAGGACCACCCTGCCTCTCCGCATCACTTTCCATAGTCCTCAGAACTGTCTTCATTATGCTGCCTCCCTCTCCAGACCAGCATTCCCATCATGGCCCTCTTCCCATAGAGCTCAGTTTTCTCCTCCTGGTTCTCCATACTTGACAGCACTCATCTGGATTTGCTAGCTCTCAGACCTCTCTCTGAAATTCTCTATTCTGCTATTCAAACCTCCCAGTGGGGCTTGTTGTACATCTCCCCCTCACACACTCTGCCCAGCAGTGAGCTGCTTGTCACTTGCCTCCCTCCCTGCTGCACCCCAGAACTGGGCTCTTCTGTATCATCTGGCACTGGCAAGACTCCCCGCAGTAACAGCCAAGGCCGCTGCATTCCTCTCCTCACATCTCATTGTCCCCCACTCTTCCTTCTCAGCTGCAGAGTGAAAGCAAATGTAAAAATCCCAGGCAGATCCCAGCTTAACCAAGAAGGTATACCTTGTGGTACAGTGCGTGCTTTCTGCTGGCAATTGCTTGCGCACCTAATCCCCAGAGGCAGTGAGGAAAAGCTCTTAGGGCAGCCTCCCTCCCAGCTGGCAGGGAGTGCTAAGGGTGGAGCGGGGTGATGCGAGAGGCAACCCACAGGAATGTTCCTCAGGAACTCCCTCCCTCCTGCCTTTGGGGAGAGCAGCTAACACTGTATAGTCTAGACCTTCTCCAAGAAAAGTCACAATTTATGGTGGTGTAGAACAAACCTTAGCACAGTGGGGCATGGGTGGAAATGTGCTGAAGGAAGAACATGGTCAATCTAAATGGAGTAAAAGCTGCTGAGTGGTTTTAATAACCTCCCTTCATACACACAGTACCCAGCAAAGCAGCTGCCTTTGAGCTCTGCGGGGGTAATGTGCGCAGACCCTGTTCCTTGAAGGACTGTTGTACAGTACTGAGGCACAGCATCATCCTTGGTTGCCACCAGCATTGACAACAATGAAACAAAGTGACCATGAGAGACACAACTGAATTGGAAGCCTGAAGCCTGCCCCGCTTTGGCTGCATCCACTTGCCTAAAAGCTGCTCCTTTGTGACCTCACTTGTTGTGTTGTTTATCTACCACCTATCAGTAGCTGTTTCCTAGACAAAAGCACCACTGTGGGCTTGCTGCCCCTTGCCAAGCTTTGTGTGCTGCCTCTGTTGCGTGTGGTCTGCCATCTGTGTCTCATTACCCTCTGTGAAGTGGCATCTCCCTTTCACACATGTGCCTTTTCTTCCTGCCAGCTGAGCTTGGCAAGGCAGAGGGAGTCCGTGGAGGGCATGTAGCAGCCCTGGAGCACACTGGGCAGTGGAGCAGCTTCTTGCAACTGGATTTATCAGCCTTGATAAATGATGCATTAACCTGTGCCATTTCAGCCTATATTAACAGGGTGTCTTTTTCCAAGCTTCCCACTGGGCACTATGTGTGCAGGAGTTGCATCGGGAGTCTCACCAGTTCCCTGTGAAGGAGGGATCAGATTGGGCCTCCCAGCTCACACAAGAGAAGTAGCTGCTGGGCAGGGCAGTTCCACATCTGCCCAGGTGGGGTGGAGATGTCCGCTAGTCCTCATGGCAGTAAGCCAGTGGAGGAAAACACCTACCCTTTGTGACTTCAAATCTGTTCCTTTTCCTGGGACATGTGGGGAAGAGTTTAGACCTGTGGGTGTTTTGGGTTTTTTTGTTGTTGTTGTTGTTGTTTTGGGGTTTTTTTTTGTGTCACAAACATCCTCAGGGTTTATTAGTAAGGGTTAGGTAAAATCGTGCCTTGCCAGTTAAATTAAATGTCTGAGGTTTGTGGCGGGGAAGTTCAACCAAGGAGATGCCCAAGTGCCTACCTGAGAGGAAGATGTCTTTTTTCTGCTGGCACGGATGGGCATGCGTGTGCTCTCACTCCCGCGGCTCTGTTGCGTGCAGATGGGCCGATCCCAGCGGAGCACACCCTTCCCTTTCCCGGCTCGCAGCACTGTATAGTTGGTTCGCTGCAGCCCATCCTCCTGAGTCTAGAGCAGCCACGGATGACAGGAGAAGCCTGTGGCTGCAGCATCTGACACTTGTGTCAATTTATTCATTCTGTGGAAGATGCTCCTCAGTATCCACCTGTGCTCTCAGGAACGAACTTGGCAATATTTACTCCCTTCGTGTGTTCAGAAGCTTACATCCCAGCACGGCATACCTGCTGCTAGGGGGCCGCTCGGAGAATCACAAAAAATTTATTGTGATCGTGACAACCTGGAAAGGCGGCCTTTCCTCCCTTCCCCAGCAGCCCGCCCATGCCAGCAGTGCAGTGAAGTCCCTCTCCCTGCCCATGTTATGTAGGGCACGCCGCTGCGGGCACAGTGCGGGACGGAGGGGGATTAAATCCAGGCCACGCGCGAAAGGTGATTTCGGGATCCTAAAGGAGGAGACGGAAGGGCGGGCTGGAGTGCCGGCGGCGGGAAAGGGCGGGGAGGGGGTCCGCAGGCGTCGCGCTGCCGGAGCGGCCCTCACGGGGTTGGCAGCCGGTCGCGGGCCCCT
>WBMY01015538.1:53708-109676 GCA_013397315.1 Donacobius atricapilla
GGTGAGCGCGGGGGCGCGCTCGGGGACGACGGGAGCGCGCGGCCCCCCCCCTCCCTCCCCCACAGTTATTTACCTCCGCTGCCCCGTGGCTCGGAGGCCGGGGCTGGCCGCGGGAGGAGAGGCCGCACGCCCTGGCCCCTTCCCTGCGCCCAGTGACCGGCTGAGCTAAGAGCCGGCAGCACGGAATCTCTCCCCGCTTCCCAGGAATCGTTCTCTCCGGAGCGTGTAGGTGCCTGCGCTGGGTAAAACCGAGCGCTGCGGGAGCGAAGGGTGGGCAGGAGCCAAGACTTGATCCGCTGGTTTTAGTTCCTCGGCTCTCTGGAGCCTCCCCCCGCCTGTAGACACTGGGAGCAGCAGTGAGGAGGTTTCGAGTCTTGCTTGACCTTAATTGCTGGGAAGTTGCCCGATGGCACGAGTAAACAGCAGATCCCCTCAGATTACATTCGGTTATAATCCATAAGGGTATAAGTGACTGCCTGCACATGCAGTCCTGCATGGGCTGGAGTTGCCTCTCTGCCACTGCTGATGCGGACAGCAGCTGTGTAAATAACAGTGCTAGTGCTTATAGTCTTCGGTGCTGATGGCACAGTTTTTTTTTTTCCCTTGGGTTTTTTGTTCACTTTTTTTTTCTCTCATCTGGCAGTATTTTTTTGCCTTTTTAAGTATCAGTTTCATTTCGAGGAAGGCTCAGAATTATCTGCACTGCTGTGATGCCCAGTGTACTGGTGTATAATAAAAGAAGTCCTTACACTTATGAATTTTGAGATTAAAAATAATTTTTTGAGCAGTAGACAACATCCAGGGTAAACCACAGCATAACCAAGGTTGGCAAGATTGTTGCTAGTGAAGAGCCTACCTACCTTGCATGTCTAATATTGCACAATACCCAATATCCATTTTGTGATTCTGGAGACTGTCTTTTTCTCCTGTCTGCTAAAAAAAAAATCAGCTTGTGATACAGGTTTTAATTATGTTGCTATGGTGCAGGATGCTGCAGCGCACAGTATCTTGAATCTACAAAATCATGGGATTTTTAAAAATATTTCTGCACCCAGTCCTTTTTAAAGTCATTAGTGCCAGCAGGAGCAATTTCAGTTCATGTATGGTTGCTGATAGGGATTTGGCGACTTTGTTTTGGGAGTGATTTTTGTGTTCGGAATCATGTGATGTGGCCTATGGAGATGTAAAATTCTGAAATTAATATGATTATGAGGTGCATTTTTCTAAAATTAGGAACATTTGATACTAGATTGATTACTAGATGACCTCATTCCAGCTCATGAAGGTGTTCTGCTGGAGCTGCTAAAGCTTGCTTGTGAGTCCATTTTATCTTGATTATCCCTCTCCATTCGTGGTGTGATAAAGTTCAGGTTGTTTTTAAAATTTGTCCATATATTTCCTTAGTTCACCTTGCTCTGTTTCACTTTGCACTTTGTGGAACTTGTTGCTTTCTATTTATTTTGGTCTCTGATACTTTTCTTGTTTGCATATTTAAGACAAAAGAAGGAATGCCTTCATTGTCAGCAGATAGTTACTCCTAATTTACAAAAGGCTTGTCTTTACAAGAGACTTGTGACTCAACTGACTCCAGAGGATCCTTGATTATTTTCTGTTGTTTTAACAGTGATCCACTCAAAATGTTAAAAAATTACTCATTTGCTTAATCCAGTGGTGCAGTTTCAGCAAACTTTCTGAGAAAAGACCCTGCACTTTTATCTCGAATACCTATTGATAAAACCAGAATTTTTTATCCTTTTCTGTAAGAAATTATGTCAGCTAGCTGCAATGTCTATTCATTTATAGTCTCTGCAAGCTACCTGTGGGTTTTCCAACCACTGTGGGTAATTCGACTACCCAGTCAAAGTAAGCAGCTTTCTAATCCTCCTGAGCAACTGAGGAGGGAGGTCAGCCAGTTCCAGCAGAATGCCATCCTCTCAAACGCCCTGCCATGTACCAGGTACAGCTCACTAGCCTTACTGGGAGTTGTTTTGTGTATGTTGTAAGGATTAAATAAATTAAAATAATGGTATTTTTATAAAAAAGGAAAAGTCCTGTGGGTTAAGGGAAGGCAGTTAATATTCTGGAGCAGGAGTGTAGGTCTCGTCCATTAGTAACGAGCTGCTGCATACTCTCCAAAGGATGCCTTAATCACCAGTTGCATGCTGCTGTGGCAGCAGAAATGCCTCAGCAAGCATCACAGCAATGGGCATTAGAGATAGGGAAACCCTACAACCTGCCTTGTTGCATCCTCACAAGTGAGACTTAAAGATTTATTAATCAGCCTATATATATACAGTGATTTCACTATGATTTGACAATATTTTTTTGGTGAACAAGAGAAAGTTTGTCAAATAAGTATTTGTTCTGTCTGTGGCTGGGATAGCTCATGACAGCGTGGTGGCCAAAGTCTTTTGGTTGGTTTTTGGTTTGGTTGCTTTTTTGGTTTTGAGGAAAAACCAGGACACAGAATAAAGCTCTTTTCTGACTGCTGCTTTTGGTTAAAACATCAGTATTTCCAACAGTTCAGTAACTGGAATGGTCCACTTGAGTCACTGAGCATAAACTGGTGTCCTCACCAACAGATGTACAGCCCAGTTAATAGGTCACGGTAGCAGAATGAGGGGGCTAAATTGGACATGAGCCATCATCTGCAGAAGTACAGTCCAGATTTACAGGGTGACCTTGAATCACTGCGAATGGAGCCTCAGGACACTGCAGCTCTCCTGTCAGGTAATACCTGTTTGCGCTATAAATATCTTAAGAGAATTAATCTTTCAGGTCCCTGTGCTGAGGTAGGCAGAAACTTCCCCCTCAAGATGCAAGAAGTTAATTAGTGTTTCATTAGATATTGTGCACCCAAGCAGGATGTTGTGTGGCAGAAATAAAGATTGAATCAATTGAAAGAAAGCCTGTGGGAAGACATCAATGTAAAAATGATCATACAAAGTTTTTACCATGTTATGTATCACCTTTGAAATAGATGGGCGCCCAATATATGTATTAACTTCAGCTATTTTGTTTCAGATGCTGTTAGAAGTGAGGGAGAAGAGAGACAGTATAGCTAAACAAAGACAGCAATGGGGGCCCAGTGGTTGCTAAGTTGTCAACTTGTAGCAAAAGGACCAAAAATATCACATGCTTTTTTTCACCTGGAGGAAGGATCTAATCTGGTGTGAGCCAGGGACAGTCACAAGAGGAAACTGGAGGAAACACAGTGTTTCCGGGTTACTACCAGACAGCAGGATGATCATGCATATCCAAAAGGCATTAAAAGATCTGAGAAGAGCCACATAAGCCAGTAGTGTAGTCTTTTTAGCATCTACCTTTGGAAAAATATTTTTAAGCCTTATATTCAAACAATCACTTAATGATTTTTTTTTCTCTCTTGGAGGTGTTGTATTAGATGTTGCAAAACAAAAGCACTACTTTTTTGTATTAAAATTGGCATAACTTATAATGGTGTACTATTGTTTTCAAGATTTTTTTTTTCTTTTTAGTTGACATTTTGACTTGACATTTCACAGTTTTTTTATCATGTTAATTAAAAATAGTTGTTTACCAAAAATTCATTTTTGTTGCTTGGATTTGTTTTGGTACTATCTTTACTAGGATATCATCCACAACATCCAGTGCAAATCTGGGTTTTGGTTGTGCTGGGCACTACGAAATATTGGGGAATACACAATCTCTATTCACAGGTGAAATGTTGGTTCCAATCAACATTTGGTGGGGTGTGCTCCAGTAGTAAAGGAAAACCTCCCTATTTAGAGAGTAGATGCTGTTTCTTTACTGGCTTCAAGCAGGAGCTGTTTAGAGACATTCTGGTTATTTGCATCATTACTGTTAACCTGTCTGTTTGCTCTGCCCAAGCAAAAGGTAGGAAAGTTGCAAAACTCCCTGCGAAATGGAGTTTATAGGAGAAATAGGAGCTGGAAGATGGCAGTTTGGAGGCTGCAGTGTGAAGTGGCAAGGAGAAGGCCAAAAGCTGCAAGGTGATGTTACTAAAGTTTAGGTCCAGGAGCTACTGGTCTGAATTTAATGTGTCCTTTAGGTACTTGCTCTTGGTCCCAATCAAGTGGCTGGTGAATACTTTCTCAGCTGCTTGGTTTAAAATCAGTATCTTCTTTTGTATAAAATATTCACAATACGGTAGATAATTTCCTTTGTATGGCAGCACTGTTCTTTAAGCCATAGAAAGCTCTTTCAGTTCCACACCAGCTGAGGCAACAGTGGAAGGAATGCCACTTTTATCAGAATAGGTTTTATAAAATAGGCTTTTCTTTTTTAGAACTAAGTTTCGCCCCCACTTCCACTCCCAATAAAGAAAAATGCTCCTTTAGCATATTTTAGCCAGTCTAGAAAACCCTAATGCCAAAGATTGGTACTTTTTATTGGGCTAATCTTTGTTAATACTGGAGATCCAAACATCCAGTGTATGTCCTTGGAGTCCCTGTTCTATTGAACTGAGTATTTGTTGGCTTCCGTGGTAATGCCCAGTTTGCAGATGATAAGGGTACAACTGGTGATGGTCCCTTCCTTTTGACAGCAGTGCTGGCTCAGTGCTGGCAGTACTAGCACTGCTTCTGGAATGCCTCCTTCACTGCTGACAGAACTCCATGGCTGCATGGAGAATTGGATCAGGAAATTGCTTGGATTTTTAATTTTTTTTTCTTCCAGCATATTTTTATCTCCTAAATTATGTAATTATTCCACAACTTGAGTTTTCTGCTTGGATTCTGTCCCAGACAATTGTTAAGATTCAGTAGCTATGGGTAACATAGAAACAGCCATTTTTCTGTAGTATGTGCACTGTAGCACAGTAAATGGAGAAAAATTCATCAGTCTCTTGTGACTTGGGGGTGGGATGTGGATGTGTGCCTTATTAGACATCTCCTCAAAGAGTGAAAATTGTATGTAGGTTCTCTGAGCTATCTATAGGGAGCAGCACTTGGAGCTATTGCTTTCTGTGGACATGCTGAGTCATTTTAGAGAGAAATGCTTCTAAAATGCTGAACAATAGGCATCCAGGTCTCTGCTGTCCTATGGACCTTTTGATTGATTTTCCAATGTAAGCTGAAAACCCATATTCCTCTCTGGTTTCTAATTAAATTAATGTTCTGCACCTTCCTTCTTTGTGCAGAGAATAAGCTACTCTGCTTCCTCAGAATTTTCATACTGGTTTCCTATATAATCCTGCTTAGGGACACTCACTTTTGTTATCTGCTGACAGGAGTATGTGACAACCAGGCTGTTTTGCAGTGATTGGTTAATAAGCTCCATGCAGCACTTAATCACACCTTGGTAAGCTATCACAGCAAAGATGCTGGTCTCCAGACTGCTCAGCTGTCTGCGATCCAGCCATCACATGGGGTTAGAGCATTCCATATGTAAATGTTGCTTTTCGACATCTGGTTTTCCAGATCATGTCATGAGGCAGAATCATGAGCTTATTGAATTTCCTTTCATGGGGATTTTTTTGGACTCTTAAACCTTGAGTCTCTCCGTGTTTCAGCTTGTACAGTGACCTACTTGTATCTTTCAGATAAAGAGAAGGAGAAAATAAAGCTTGAAGAAGATGAGGCAGCAGCTGCCAGCACTATGGCAGTCTCGGCTTCCCTCATGCCACCTATTTGGGACAAAACTATTCCTTATGATGGCGAGTCTTTCCACCTGGAGTACATGGATCTGGATGAGTTCCTGCTGGAGAATGGAATTCCTTCCAGCCCTACTCATCTGGATTTGAACCAGAATCCACTCTTGCCTGTGGCTGAGCTGGAAGGGAAGGAATCTGCTGGTGCTTCCACTGGTTCTCCTGCATCATCTTCTTCCACTGCAGTTTACCAATCTGAATCAGCCTCCAGCACAGGTAGATGGAATAATAATGGGGTTCTGAGGGACTTCTGTTGTTCTTATATTAAAAGGTGCCTCTTTCAATCCAAGAGGAGACATGCTAACCCTGTCAGTGTTCGCTGTGGCAGGTTAAACAGTACAAACATGCTTGATGTAGAGCCTTAGTTCATGTGTCAGTTCATGAAGATGCTGACTGTCCTTTTCTTCCCTTCTTCCCATCCTATGAAGAGTAAGTGTCTATCAGTGTGCAGTCTGTTGTGCTTCTGAAATTATAAGAGCTGAAACAGCGACATAAAGTGTTTGCTTTCTTGGTATTGCTAATGTGGTGAGAAGCTGGACATGCTGAGAAAATACTTTCTCAGGTTATTTTGCAACAGATTTGAATAGCTTGTTACAAGTCATTTTTTACTGCCTTGGTCTGCTTGGGTGAACTTAGGTGAACTTAATGTACCTCAAATAACAATGTTAAATAGAAAAACAATGAAGCGATCTTTTCTGTGGTAGCCTGGGAAATGTGAAAACAGACACTTGGAAAAGGTGTTTTAATGATGTAGTTTGATGTTCTGTGATGCTTTGAAGTGGGAATGGAGGAACAAAAAAAAAAAAACTGCTTAAATGGTACTAGGAAACTTCGTTTGTAGTATGGAGATCTTTTCTATTAAAGAATTCAGCTGCTCGGTTTGCCTTAGATTTGGAGTTTAAACATGATAGCCATCACAGTACTATTTTATGAGCAAGCTTTACATAAAGCATTTTGCTCTGGACCTCTTTTATGAATCTGTGGGAAAGATAATGTGGAACTCCCTCTGTAAGTTATAGGGTGTAGCTGTTTTCTAGGTGGTATATGCAAAACCTATTTATTGATCACTACTGCACATTGCAGTGACATGCAGTTTTGCAACTCATGTAAATGAAGTTTTGTAAACAATACATTAATGTGCTAAAGTTCATGTGAACACTACCAGTGTCAGCTATTCTGTTGGAGCGTTTGTTTCTATGAGGCAAAGAAGAAGAATACTGACGCATTTGTAACAGGCCTCCTTTATTTAGCCAGTTGTTTGGAAGTCTACTTGTCTGACCTCTGAAGGTCCCAGGGGCCCTGGGTCTTTGGGCAGGCTTGTTTCTGTAAGGATTTGTGTGGTAGAAAACTCAGGCTGATACAAGTTTCTCCCTTCTTACTGCTGTTGAAGGTGCATTTTATGTGTGCAAAGCATGTAATTTTTGCCAAGGAAGTATTAACTCCTGTCCTGCATCTGTCTACTCACATCTGTTAGTCTGGCATATGTTCCTAGAGTTACATTACAGACTGGACTGTGAACTTTTTTTCTGTACCAGCAGCAGTACAGTACCCACCACACCTCAGAAAAGCATCAATTAATACTATTAAATATTTCTCACCACAGGGCAATAAAGTTGGCTTCTTTGTTGATTCTCTTCATCCTGCTGAATATATTGTAATTTCTCCTGTTGTTGCCAGAGTCCCCACCACAAAATGAGAGAAATACACCCAGCCCCATTGATCCTGACTGCGTAGAAGTTGAGGTGAATTTTAACCCTGATCCTGCTGATTTAGTGTTGTCCAGTGTGCCTGGGGGTGAGCTCTTCAATCCTCGCAAACACAAGTTTACTGAAGAGGACCTGAAACCACAACCTATGATTAAAAAAGCCAAGAAGGTTTTTGTCCCAGATGAGCAAAAGGTAACAGATTTATTGCTGCAAATTTTTATAGGCCTTGATAAAAGTTTCTGACTCTTTGTCCAAACACTGACATACAGAGCTAATGCAGTTTACTTACATGATTGGGCAGAAGCACTGCCAAGAATAGAATTGGCAAGCCAGCTGCTGTGCTTGCTGTTTTGCAGGTTTTGGTATCATGACCTAATTACTGGCAAGGAGCAACTGATCATGCTATATACAGAAATTAGAAGAACTATCAAGTCAAATCCTCATCACCTGCACTTTTGAAGGCTATTGTCTATATTTGCCCAGTATTGTGTCTAATCTGGTTTTAAGCAACAGAGCAGGTGGTTTTATGTAAAAGTTCACTTCTGAATTGAAACTAAGTAAAGGACACATTTCAGTTGGACAGCTTCTTAATACCCAATACTCTAAACCTCCTTAGTTCTAGCATGCAACTGGTTTATCCTAAAAGAAGACGTGTGTAAAAATGAGATCTTACAGTACTGTGTGGTCTCCATTTTGATGTCAGAGCCCTGCAAGCCTATGGAGGAAATTCCTCAATACAGCAGTTAGTGTGAATATCATTATACAATAAAGGAGTGTCTCAGAAACAGTTGTCAATTTGGCATCTTTTTTGTACTACAGGATGAAAAATACTGGACAAGGCGAAAGAAGAACAATGTGGCAGCAAAGCGTTCCCGTGATGCTCGGCGATTAAAGGAGAATCAGATCACAATTCGGGCAGCCTTCCTTGAGAAAGAAAATACAGCCCTGAGGACGGAGGTGGCAGAGCTGCGCAAGGAAGTGGGACGATGCAAGAACATTGTTTCTAAATACGAGACCAGATACGGACCCTTGTAAGCACACCCTTTTCCTTGTTAGGGCTCTTTGTTTAAGCCTCTTAAACTTCTCTGCCATCTGTAGAGACTCCCAGAAATAAAGTTTATGGAGGCTTTGCCATTTTGCATCTACACTAGAAAAAAACCAACAAAACACAAACAAACCCTGTTTCTGTTGGCACAATTTGTTCAGGCCCTTTCCTGATCATTCTGTTGTCCAAAATCTTAGTGTCCATATGTACAAACTTGTTTTCAGGACAGATAGAACATTTTCTATGTCATACAATGGAACAGATTCACCTGTCTGGAGGAATAAATGTGGATCCCTCCAGATTGGACAGAGCTTTGTCTGTCTGTTCTAACCTTCATTTTTAAGAGCAGAAAGAGCCTAGGAGACACTCCTCTCTCTATCTCTCTCTCTCTCTCTCTCTCTCTCTTTTTTGTTTTGTTTTGTTTAATTTTTAAACTCTTGCTCTTTTATCCTCTCCATTCCACCTCCCCTCCCAGTAAAAGTGTAAAACATAATTTTAGGATGTAAGTAGATGTTGCTGGGCAGCATCATGAAATTGTATCCTCTCCCATTCAGAGGTTCTAGCAAGTATCTGTTGTGTAGAACTCTGTTCCTGTTGATGAGAAATAGTGGGACCTTTAGGACAGAAAGACAGGAAAACATTCAATCTCTTGTGAAAACACAAGTATTGTGAGAATAATCTATGAATGTTATGCAGAATGGAGACAGTGCAGTTTTGATAACAATACTGTCTATATGTCTTGATAGGTTCTAATCCTGGATAACTTGCAGAAAACAAGGGGAGGGAACAGTAGTGAATTGCTCACTTTACCTATGTGAACAAAATAATTTCATGTTTTTTAGAGACTGTATTTCTACCACCACCCCTCCTTTTTTCCTTGAGGGTCTTCCCTCTTGAACTTCTGATAAAGCAGCATGTTGCACTTAACTGAGAAGTAAGGGAGATTTAGAAAAAGAGATCTGGCTCATTAGGCTGAACCTTGAGTCCCAGCTGTTAAGAAATGGCCAGTGCATTATGCTTTGAAAGAAGGGACTTTTAAAAAGAAATAAACAAGCCACTGTTATTTTACTGCACCTTACCTGTTGGGCAAGAGATTGAGAAAGAGTTTTGGTCCTTTGCTTCATGAACACACTATGGGATAAGCTACACCCACTATAAACACGAACAGTTTACCTCACCATCTCCTGTGTAGCAGTATATCTGGTCTCTCCATGCTTGCTGGTTCTACCTCCAGCATGTTTCCTTACAGAAAATTAGCACACAAGACTTGCTGTGTTGGAAGTAATCCATTCTCAGCATCAAGCACTGCTTCAACAATATATGGTGTTAAAAGAAAAAATATGCTGTGTGTGATGTTGAGACCTTCTACATGATCTACAACTGCAAGAACTAGAAGCTTTACCAGAAGTATATGTCTAGAAGTCCTCTTAACAAGCAAAGCTGCCTTAAGATAGTGGCTGTATTGGCTATACTTCCTGGGATAATATTTTTATTAAGGAGTAAATGTGGGATGATGATGTTGAGGGTAGTTGCAGTTCCTCTATTGAAATCTGAAAATATATTAAAAAAGCATTAGGATTTGTTTTCTATGCTCAGACCTAGCTTGTCTTTTAAACGTAATGTGGAAATTATGAATTTAGAGCAATTTTGTTGTGACTTCTTAAGGAAGTGGAGAAGCAGGCTAATCCCCAACACTTAACATATGCTTTGAACTATCCCCTCCCTCTGTTATGCTCTTAATTTGACTAGAGGAGCTCTCGATGGTCTAATTTCTTTCAAACATACTAAAAATTGTCACCCTTTCAGCAGGGTTTTTTTTCTTTCACAGGGTGGTTTGTGGTGGTGATGGTGGGAAGTATGTTATAAATAAATTGTCACACTTAACACTTTGCTTTGTTTAAAGTGACTTTTCTGATTCCGAGTGATGCAACTTTAAAGACTTTTAAAAACAAAGAAACTAAAAAGCACACATGAATCGCCAGAGTTCCAGTGTGCCAGTCTTCAGAGTGAGCAGTGAAATCTATGAGGTGTCCCAACACAAACAACTGATGATGACCCTGCCTGCCTCCTTGCCTGCAAGTACCCCATCTGACTACCCAGGGTTGGGCATGATGAAAAGTGCAAAGTCTCCTTAATTCTGTATATGGCTTTCTTATCTGTCTTTCTCACTGTAACTATGAACTACAATATGCTTACCTACTGGGGTTTTGTCAAGACACTCAAAGTTCATGTCTCAAAGTCTGTTGACAGCCTGTGTGAATAGTGACTCTTTGTTTTGACACTCAAGTGGAAGAAGAAAGTTTTAAATGAAAGTATCGGTATATATATAGAACGGCTATATTTTAAAGACTCTTTTCCCTGCAGTATAATGAATTTTATTTAATACTGTGGCTCACTTCCGGTGCCGCGTAGCGTATTGTGGAGTACTGTGAGTGCAGAACTAAAGACACCAGGAAGACAACAGCCTGTAATGTGTGAGACTTCAGTGCAGAAGATTACAGCAGATGTACTGAAATAATCCAGAGAGCACCACAATGTGACATACAGACAGTAATAAACCTCTATCAAATGACCCATGTAATAGTAAACCACGTCAGTCACTTTCCTGCTCCATGGCTACACTGCTGTAACCTGCCTTTTCCTTAATCTCATTTGTGAGTCTCACTTTATGGTATCTTGCTGAAACAGGATCTATTCTTCTGCTAATGACTTAGCAATCATGGAAAAGGTGCTATTCTGAGTTGCTAATCTCCAAGTCTTTTGGCCATCTGAAACTACCAAATGAATGTTAGCTCCAGGAAAACAATGGCTATTAGCTGCCATATTACAATTTTCTGACTCTCAACTGCAGGACAACTGCGGTGCCAATGATATCTCACAGTTACAATGGGCAACTTAAGTGTGAGGACCCTTGTGCTGGTATGGGAGGGTAGATAAAAGCCTGGACAGATTGTGGAGATGTTTATTGTGTTTAAGAAGATGGAGGGAGTAAGTGGAAGTTCCGTTGTAAGAGTTTCATCAGCATAACAAAAATCTGCTCCTATATTAAGGGAGCTTGAGAGCTAAATCTATGTGGAAAGAACAAGAGTACTTACTTTCTAGGAAAGGAGTACAGGGCCATGCTTGTAGCCAAAATGGAGCTTGTAAGACAGGAGTGTGTTCATCCCTGGAGATTGATGAGTAGCATACACCGCACGAAAAATAATTTTGAAAGCTTTCTGAAGCACAAGTGCCAAAACTATGAGGCATGACTAGTTACCAGCATAGCTCAGTGCTATATTGAACAATTATTTTGACTTTGTGTTTACCCAAGAGATTCCACCTCTAATTTCAGGGCAGAAACACATAGAGAACAATGTGAGAAGCTGCAGCTAATATTGTAAGCTTAATTTTAAAAAAAAATAAATTCAGAAGTCAGGATTCATAACCAGTGTTTGACAGCATAACCTTTGTACAGAGCTGACGTAGTCTGTCACACACACACAAACACACTTACACTTTGATCAGAAGGTATGAATTAAAACTCTACTTTATTTGAAAGTTTGACTCCAGTATATAGTATCTCTAAAAAGGCCAGGGATTGGGGGAGAAGGTTGATACCTCTCCCCATCCCACTAGTTAGGACAACTGTCCATCAGCTGTCCATATCTCTAAGACAAAGAATGTAAACTATCTTAAAACTACAATAACATTAGCTAGTGTTTACAGACCAGAGTGTGAGAAAGAACCCAAAACATGAAACTATGAAACAGAATAGAAGGCTGAAAAAATCAGGACGACACAGAGCTTATATATTAAATGTAGTTTTTGACCTATCATTTTTAATGGACAATGTACTGAAGTCAAGAAAGTGTTTTAACTTTTTGCTGGTTACCAAAGTATGCCTATGAGTATATTATTTTTATTTGGGTTTATAAAGCTCTGAGATAGTCTTGGGATATTTTTATCAAATAGATTAATATCGTAGTTCCATGTTGCTGAAATGGCAGCATATATCTCTAGTTGTATTGAGTATTGTTGATTTGGACTGATATTTTTGGTATGTACTGGTTTTGCTTTATTTTGATGATAAAGGCCCAAACCATGGATAAAATAAACAAACCAGCAACAAAACAAACAACCATGACAGCGTGTAAATGTAGCAACTTTTTTCATTTATAATTTTTAAATTTTCAGTTAGCCCTGGTTGTTCTTAAACTTCATGCTTTCTGTTTAAATCACAAAGCGAAAAGCTAAATAACTGGGCAAGGAGTTGCTTCATTTGGATCCTGCTTTGCTTTTAAATACTTATATATTGCATGCTGGATTTGGTTTTGCAGTATGTCATGACATTTTAACAGCAAAATATTCTGTCAGTGAGATTAGCATGTGCAATTCTGTTGTTTTATTTCTGTTATCTTAGAAGCTTACACAATGGAAACTAACAGTGAATGATCATTAGATCTTTCTTTCAGAGAAGACAGCGAACACTTGTGCTTCCCTGTAAGACAATGCAGATTTGCACAATCTGTCTATGGGTTGCAAAACTGGAAAATTGCACTTTAGGGTGAGTGGGGCTCAACTTTTGTAGCTAGAGAATTCGTTGTTATTGTTGAGAAGCAGTATCTTTAAAGATAGATGAGAAGGTAGTACCTATTTAAAGGAGTGCAAATATTGCCAGACAAAAAATGCTGTGCATTGCTGAATTAATTTCTCAGTTTTTGCAGTCTCAGGAAGTTTACTGCTCCAGAGCTCTCTGCTTCTCTCAGAAAATTCACTACATCATTTTGTTTCTTTGACTAGGATGACAATCTTATCTGTAATAATAACTTGGGTATGTTTTCTTAGTGATCATAAGAAGACCAATATTCTTTTAGCTCAATTTGAATATTAAAAGATGCTGAATTGACACTCTTAGGGTTTGAAGTTCTCTAGCCTTGGAGCATACTCTTTAGAGGCCATAAGTGTGCCTGATGCCAGCCTACCCCATTCCAGCCACAAAGGGACCATCTCCAAGGGCAGAGAATAAAGGGCATGTGCACCTTTCAGCATCACTGCAGGGATTTCCAGGAAAGAAAGCTGTTTATAACTGAGCTGTACTTTCACTGGGAAGTGGATTGACACCACATGGCCATTTCATAGTTCTAACTTTGAAAATATAAAAACTGTGGATGCAATTGTGGATGCAAAGTGGACAGTGTGTTGTTTTACTCTACAGAAGACAGCAGCTATGAATAAATGACACGCAATATTTAATACAGTATTGCTTTCATACATGATAATCTAATCTACATGTAGTGGGTTTGTTTCTAAAAATTCTAAGAATCTTTCACCTGTTGCCAAGATATGCTCCCACTGAAGCTAGTAACAAAGATCTCATTAACTCCCACAGGAAGAAGTCTTTACTTTTATGTGGTTATTGTAAGGTTTTAGCAAGTGCTGGGGTCATGGGTGTCTTTACTCTGAAGCATTCTGTGCTGGGATTAGATGGATGCATCTCAGATTGCAGGTGTAGTGTTGGTAAACTGGTCCTGATAGTTTTGATATTCAGATAATCTGAATTTTGCTTTTTGTTTTTTGTTTTGGCCCTGCACGGACAGAGTGAAAAAGTAGCGTACTATAAACTTGCATTGGGGAAGAAATGGTTTTGGGTTGTTGGGGGTTTTGCTAAGTGGATTTTTGCAGTAACATTTTGTGTCTTTTCTGACAATTCTCCATTTCATTTCCTTGTCGTGCTATTTGAAAGCCCAAGGTGTTCTAACTACAAATCACTTTCAGCATTATCTGCAGGCCTGATAATAACTGTACCAAATCAATTTCAAGTTGGGAGGAGCAGTGGAAGGCCAGCAGCTGTGGGAATACTATAATAAAACCACTTAGGCAGAAAAAATAATTTTGTAGATAGCAAAAATAATGGACCTGCACAGAGGAGAATATTGCTGCTTCAATATTGTAAGCTACTTGAGCATAAAAAGGCTTTGTTCCTTGTGATCAGGTGCTTTCATTTTTAGTGAGAGAGAAGGTATCTCAGACCTTTGTAAAATCCAGATAAGCTTTTGTTCACCCTTCTAGTTTTCACTGCTAAACACAGGATGAGAAATGCAAATTTATCTTAGTGCATAATTATCATATTTTTGGCAACATACACCTAAATCCATAAAGAGCAAAATCATTTGTTAGTGCTAGTGTTTTGCCTTTGCAGCACTACAAGACTCTGACTGGCTTTCTAGATGTTCAGATAATTACTCTGGTCTGTAATATCTGCCACTTTAACATGGTGAAGATCGATAAACTCACAATTGAAGACTGGGAGAAAGGTAGAAAGAATAGGCTTCACTAAATATCTGTGGAGATCCTAACATGCCAATTGAGAAATTACAGTGATTTAACTCATGATCATTCATATTGTCATATAGATGTAATCTGTTAGTTTGATAGTCTGCTATCCCTCTTGAGTCACTTTTGGAATGCAAACTTCTTGGAGTTCAGACACCTACAGGGAAAAAGGAATCCTTTGAGGAAGATACATATATAGGAAGACATAGGTACTTGGCAATGAGCACAAAGAATGAAAGAGGAAGAGGAGAGTAATGCAAGAGTCTGACCTGAGTGAGATTGCTAAAACTGACACCTCACCATTTATAATTTTAGGCCAATTTGGATCCCCTCAGTTTAGCATCATACTGAAGCTAAGTACTTATTTAGGTCTTGGGAATCTCCTTGTCTTGGTCCTACTTCCACAGTCCAGAAGGAAGTGAACAGAATATACAGATAGGGAGGAGAGTTACTGCAGAAAGGCCTGAAAAAAATAGCTGTTGCTTCAACTAAGCGTGCTGTTGTGCTGGGACTTGACCTGCCAGTGTGAACTGGTCAGTGCTGTCTCATGAGGAAACTACTGTCTGAGGCTCCAATTTTTTAAGTCCTCAATTCTGCTGTCATTTCTGCATGGGAAGAGCCCTATGTCTATAGAGAACCATGTGGACTTCACAGGATCTGTTCTTGAATGTGAAGCTCTGCCCAGGCAGTCAGTTGCAGAATTGTGTCCTTAACACACTATCCAGTTGTAGTTACAGGGCTGTTGATATTAAGTGCAATTTGGGTGCCTGTTATATAGCCAAAACCCTTGTTACTTCATTTTCCTAAGGCATGAGCAGAAGTCCTTTGCTGTACAACATCTGTAAAAAACTTTAAAATGTACTTCACATACATCTAGTAAATTAAGGCATGTGATTTTGGTGTGTGGGTCTCAACAAACCTTGTTCGTGTACCTGCCTGAATGTTTTCCTAGATCTGCAGCTGTGTTTCAGTGAGAAAGGATGGTGGGATTTGTTTTCCCGATGGGGAACAATAGCAGCTCTCACCTGTCACACTGGGGTGACCGCTTGCTACTGGCCAGGATCAGGGATGGATGCATCCTCTGCACTTTTATGTGAAGTAGTTTGAAATATGGTGATTAACATGATTATTGGAATACTGTATTTTGTATAACTTAGAACATGTAAATACACTTTTAAAACTAATCTGTTCTATGAAGTAATAAATAAGTGCTTCCATTGTAATATCTGAATATTGTTAATGCTTCATGTAGCTTGATTTGGGATAATTTCTTTCCTAGGGAACTACAAAAATCAAAACAAAGGTTGATGTTGTGGAATTCTAGTCTAGTTGTGATGCTTTCTATCAACAAAAAATGTTTTAAAAATAATAATGAACTACTTAAGCAGAGAAACTAACATTTTGAGGGAACTGATTCTCTTCCAGTCTTTCTTTAATAGTAGTCACTGATTACATTCATAATTGTACTGTTCCCATCCTGTTAGCTGGACAGTAGATCTGTTTGTGAGTAGCATTTGGAAAGTAGCAATATTAAATTATTTGTAAACTTTAGTGACTAAGGAAAACTAAAGCTGGGTGGTTTTTGTTGGGTGTGGGTTTTTAACTGTTCTCTCTTTTGGCTCAGATGTCTCCACCCTTCAGCCAGACTGCAGCAAGTTGCAGTGCAACAGTGAGTGACTGTTAGTGACACTCATTTGTGACTTAGTCGGTCTGCATCTTTATTAGTTCCATTATGTACATAGATGACAGCAGGTTTCCTGTTGTGGTGTGGAGAGAGAGAGAGAGAGAGAAGGTGATTAATGAGTTGTGGTTTTGCTGAGTACATGTTCACTGGATGCTGCACAGCTGGACCTTTCATCAGCTTTCATGACCTTTGCTATCTTGCATTAAAAAGAAAAAAGTAGAAAACAGTGGAGTGAGAATCATGAGCAGTCTTCTAGGAAATCTGAACACTTGGGTTTTGAGGAGATGAGATTAATCCATCAGTATTCGTGTAAAGAGATTAGCCTGTGATGACACTTTCTCCAGCCATAATGTAACTTTGTCTTTAATGCTGTACTGGAGCACTCTCCTCTCTGGTAACAGCTGTGTCTGCAGTGTTCCATAAATGACAAAGCCACATCTTTCGTAGTGGGCAGAGACAATGGCATCTCTTTTTATTTTCTTCTATTTTTTTTCCTCCTCTCTCAGTGTCTCTAGGCTGTAAAATAGCTATGAAACAGCTAAGCCAATATGCAAGTTATTCTGAAAACTCTGTTCTTGTAAAGCTTTTTCAGACACATACAGTTTTTAACTAACTAATTTGAGGGAACTCCTATCTGCACTATTTGGCCTGAAATTCTGTTGCCTCTTGGATAAAAGTATTTTTTTGTCTTCAGATATGACACTGATCTGTCCCGTTCGTTTCGTGGGAAGGATGATAAATCTGCACAGTATTTGTATAAGATATAAAACTGATCATAGTTTTACTACATGTTAAGTTGTTTAATCTCTTGGATGTCTACTCCTTGAGGTTGTCTGTATAATTCCTGTATATGTAGCTGCTTTTTGAAGCGGTCCATCAAGTTCATTTGAGATCATCCTGACTGAAAAACTCCACAGAAATGAAAGAGATACTAAAGCTTGTAAAGCAGCTGGGTTAAAACTGTATTGCCATAAATGATTTTAATTTATATATGAATCTTCTGTCCCCAACTGCTTATTTTGTACATAAACTTAAACACTCCTGGCAGCTGATGGGTGAAAATAAAGGTGCTTAAACAGCAATCTAATGAGGAAAGGGCATTTCACTATTACAGAGTTGGTATTATTTTATATTTCCATTTATTACACTTTTTTAAATGTATAAACCACAGATTTGACTTCTCAGTCTTTGGCTTGGATTTTGTGAGTAGTTTAAGTCCTCTCACCTCTCTGCTTGTAACTGGTTTTTAAGAAAAAGAAAAGCTTTTGTTTAAAATGTAAAATTTTGACTGTATTAAATTCTGTTAGTATCCTTCCTTTTTAAGAAATAAAATGTATATTCCACTATGCTGAGGTCCAGTAATTTTGTTCTCTAGATAGCATACTGTGTGGTGTACATCTCCACTGCCAGCATTACACCTGCAATTTGCAGTGAAGTTGGTAGACTATAAAGCAGCTGATCACATATTGGGAGCAGGTCCTTGCTGTGCATTTCTCATGTGTTAAGTGTACTGGTAACAGGTATACAGTTCCGTGCTTTTATTTTCTGGATTAACTGATTTAAAAAATATTGGAAGGTTCTGTGTTTGTCCTGCAGTGGTTCTTGGTTGAACTCTCTCAGGTAGGGGGAGAAATCTGAGAACAAGTCAGCCACAGACACTTGGACCGTGCTTTATCTGTTACGCCGGAGTTGAGAACATCCACAGAGTAATCAGAATTTTACTTTCTTTCATAGGAAGAAGTAAGGTTCTGAATAAGTTTCATCCATAAGGACAGTTTTCTCTGTACCTTGCCATTCTTTTTTTTTTAACTAAACCTCGGTTGGTTGATTGATTTGTTGGGGGTTTTGGCTGGTTCATTGTTTTTTCCATTGGAGATTGGGTTTTTTTGGTTCTGTTTTCCAGAAGCTGGTAATTGAAGATTAATCTGTAAGAAGTTTATGTCTTTTATATATTCACTGCATCTCACACATGTTTTCAAGGTAGACAAGGTCACTGGTGCTTCAGTGTAATCTCTAGATACTGCAGTAAGGATCTTTGTTGGATCTTCACTTTTGTAAAAGGGTATCTTGTATGATTAGTGATGGAGGGTGGTAGCAAGGAACAAATTAAGTGTGAGTTGTTTATCTCTGGCTGTCTTCCAGAGCCATGGCAGGATTAGTGACCCAGGCAAATTGTTTATGAAAGCAAAAAACCTTCCTCTTTAGAGGGAGGGGTCTGACCTCTACCGCATACCAAAGGCCAAGGATTTCTCCTGGCCGAGACAGGGATTTGCCCTAGAAACTCAATGGATACAAAGCTGTGCTGGATGTATCCTTCTGGTGTTGCCTGGCCTTAACAGAGTGGAGGATATTCAGCATTTTTTCCCCTGTTGGGGTATCAGCTGGCAGCAGCACCAATGTTTGTTACACTGCCTTCTTTTCAGGGAGCTTGAATGTTCTCTTGGGTGGGTGGGGAGTGAGTTTATAAGTGTTCTAACTCTGTCCATTGTATTACTAGTTCCCTTTGGGAAATGTTGCAGCTATTAGATCTGAAAAATGGCAACTGCTTACTCAACCTCCTTCCTGTTGTGTGTTGTGAAGATCTGCTGATCTTAGGACTTTGGATACATTGGCACTCAGTTTTGCTCCTGCTGGCTACACCAGATCCACAGAAGAGCAGAAAGGATCCAGCTGAGTCTGTGCCACTCTGTAGTGGCAATGGAATGCTGTGGTTGAGAAATGCACAAGAGCTGCATCCACCAAGTGCCTTGAGGTTTTTGCTTGCTCTTGGCTATGGTTGTTGGCTGGACATGACCACTGAGAAAATGTGTCTTAGCCTTCTGAGGAAATTGAGAGCAAACTGACAATAAGGGAGTAAAGCCAGAAGCTGATGGGTATAGCTATGATAGACTTGTGCTTAGGTGGGTGGGGTGTCACTGCGAAATAATTGCCAAAGAGTAATATGGGACTAGCCTTTCTCCCATAAGGAAAATAGAGGAGGTGAAAGAGACTGGCTTGGGAGGTAGAGTGGAAAGTTGCTGGCAGCATTCCAGATGTTGCAAGAGGAGAGTTCATGTACCTTATCCCTCTGTGCCTGATCCCAGTTTTTATGATCAAAAGTGGCTCTTGTACGCTTTATTCCCGAAATATGCTTCCAGCTTGCAAGAGCAGGCTCAGCACCTACCTCACCCCTGGCTGAAGGCTGGAGCAGCAAGGCTTTGAGCCACATCCATGTGTGTGTTCCACAGTGGCAGCAAGGCAGCAGTAGGGCCCCCCTGACCCCAGGCTTTGAGCTGTGGCTGCACCTTGTGCCGTGGTGCTGCTCAACCCACCTGTGGTGGAGAAGGGCACAGGTGGCTCCCAAGCAGCTTCTGCTGCTTCAGACCTTCATTTTCTGCTGGTGCATTCATTTTATGCTGCTGATTGCTTATTTGTTACCAAAGCTTCATGTGGCGTGAAACGTGAAATACATAATTTGAGAAGTAACCTCGTCTTATAAGTTCGCAGACTGCCTCAGTCCATCAAACATGGTTGCTCCGGTGTCCTGCTTCCGCACGCCGCTTGCAGCCCAGGATGAGCTGCCGTTCCAACTCTTGAAGGAAGGGCTGGTTTCCTCAAGCCCTAAGACGGCAGCGGTAGCGCGGGGCTCCTCCCGCGGCGGGACACGCTCTGGGACGGGGGCACCGGGCGCCCGCCGCCCCTCCCAGGCCCCGGCGGCGCCGCAAATGGCGGCCNGGCATGGCGGCGCCGGCACGGCCCGCTTGGAGCGCGGTGAGCAGCGGCTTCGGCCTCCTGCCACGGCACCTGCCGGGCTCCGACAGCTCTCACAAGTCTCTTGAACTGAGTCCCCGCAGACCGCGCCGGGGCTCCCGCGTCAGGGCAGGTGTGCCCTGCAGCTCCAGCGCCGAGCAGGCAAAAAATAGCGGGTTGTAAAGGGTGAGGGTCTTGGGGCAGTGCGGGTTCCGTGCCGCGCTGAAACCTAGGGCTGAGGCTTTGGGCCTGCCCGAAGCAAGACACTCGGGGACCATCCGGGGAACGTCCTGACTGTCTAAAGGCACCCTCTCGCTTCCTCTCGTCCACAGAAACCTGAGGATGCAAACCAGCAGCAGGAGTGCGTGGCCGAGAGCAAAAGTGTCTCAAGTAGGCTCTTGCATTAGGGAACATGCAGCCAAGGAGTCCCAGAAGGGCTTTGTCTGCCATGGTGAACAACCCCTCAGGCTCCCCAGGTTGCCACAGCACACCAACCAAGCCCAAGGGAAATGCTTCTCTAGCCTAGAGAAGCTTTGTCCTGAGCCTGTGAGCAAGGCAAACCCAGCACACCCTAAGTGTAACTAAGAGCAGCAGGAGTGACCCTATTCTCCTCCCTGCCTTCCCAGCCCTGTGGCTACGGTGGCCAGAGAGGTTACAAAAATGAAGGAAATTAATTTCCTAAAAACCCAGAAGGAAAAGAGGTGACCTCTTTTTTGCCTCTTTAAAGATCTGAGGCAACCCTGAAGCACGACATTAATGATATGTAAACAACCTACAGAGGATGCAACACACTGCCATTTCAGCTCTGTACCAATCCGTCTGTGGATCAGTTTGGGGACATGATTGTAAGCTTCATTTCAGACCTGTGTATGGCCCATTCTGGGCTCCTTCCTCTCCTGCCATGAAGTGACTACCAGCCTGCTGAGTCTCTTACCAAATTAGGCTGCTTCTGCCCACCTTCCAGCATGACAGGCTGTCACAGAAATTTATACCATGGCTGGCTAGGAACTTGTTTTTAATTTTAAGTTTAAATGTAGTAATGATCCAGATGAGCTTCTAAGAGAACAAATTAAACTTTTGCCCTAGCATATCTTTTTGATGCATGGATGCTGTCCCCTCTCAAACCCTTCTGTTTTAGATTAAACAAGCTCCACACTCAAAATGGCCACTCACAAGCCTGGGCTTTACCTGGTACAGGTCAACTCCATCTTTCCTGAGGAGGGGTGTCGAGAGCAGCATCTGCAATGACAGGTGAAGGGGTACCTCACACTTGCTGGTCTCTCCAGACAATTCTTTGATGGGCAAATCCTTAAACTGTGTCTTTATTCAGAGCCAAATTGGCAGCACATGGGCAGTGTCCACCCCCTGCATGCCTTCTTCCAATGCTGCGACTTGAGGGGTGCCTTGTTTACAGCATTCTGAGGCAAAACATGGTTTTGATAACTCTCCCTGTGACTGTCGGAGTCCCTTTCTTAGACAGCTCCTCACCCACTTTGCCTCTTCCCTACTGGTCCCCATGCCAACAGCACTCAGTGGTAGATGGGACAATTATGCAGGTCCCTGCTCCAGACCATCTGTCTCTTGCTCTCACTCTGAGGGACAGGGTGGTGCTGGGGTATTCATGTTTCCACAGTAGGAGGTAGGTTTTTCCCCCTCTAGATCCCTTCTGCTCTTCTCCAAGGAACTGTGATAACCCTGTGGCTGAAAGGCTGAATGACCTTTCTAAAGTTACAGAGAGAGGCTGCAGGAAAGAAAGGAACACTGCTGGTCCTGCCAACAAGCAGGGCTCTGAGAGGTGAAGGAGAGGATGTCAGGGGCTGCTGATGGCCAAAGCGATCTGGAAGAGGACATGTCCTCTGGGTACCACCAGCCCTGTGCTGAGGTGCTGCATGTTCTTGTGTGGTAGTACAAAGAATTGCTCAGGACCTGTTCAGCAGGACCAGTTGCCCTCATGGGCTGGACATCCACACAGCCTGGCTGGAGCTGTGGGGAACAGAGCTGGAGAAGGAGGGCAGGGGAAGGTTTAAAAATAATTCCCGTCTCATTTTTGCAGCTGTCATTCATGGTGCACAAGCCAGCCAGAGACCTCCCAGCTTCCATCCACATTACGCCTTACATAATAGGAGACACGTGGGCATCGCTTCAGGCTGGGAACAGGCATCAGGCTGGAAACAGGCAGGGACGTGACATTTACACTACCCTGCCAAAGCTGATGAGCAGCTCCAGGGTGTTCAGGCCCTGAAAACAGTCTGTGGATTGAGCAAGACAGCTCATGTGGCTGTCAAGGGCAACCCAGCCACAACCACAGCCACAGCCTGGAGAGGGGGCAAGGGAGAGCAGGATGCAAGCCAAGATGAAGGCTGGCCTGAGTATGGGCTGCTGACAGAAAGCTGGTCCAGCCTGCCAAGCCACTGTGGTGCTTCTGGAGCAAACAGCTGTGGGAAAGGGTTGGAGGCTGTGAGGAGGTCTGTTGGAAACATCAACTCTCTACACCAGGTAGATCCTGAGGGGTGACTATTTGCCAGAGAGGAAGATGTGGCTCCAGGCAGTAGACAAGGAGGGAAGGGTGCAGAGATGGCACAGAGAAGCAGAGAACAGGGATTGCAGGGCAGCCTTCCGGGGAGGGGAGCTGGAAAAGAAGTGCAGGAGATGTGGGAGGATAGGTCTAGGGGAGGAGGAAAGGGACAGGCAATGAAGAATGGGACAGTGCTGAGGGGAGCTGGTGTGAGAAGGAGACTTGAGTGGATGGGGAGAGTTTTGAGAGGGAGGCAGAGTGGGAAGGGCACTTCTGGAACTGTTGGGGGCTGGGGAAATGGAGGATGATTGAAGTGCTAGAGGGAAAGGTGAAGGTCCACCCGAACCACCAGAACTGCCTATCCTTTTCTGCCACCTCAGTGCTACAGGACAAATGTTGCAAAGGGCAAAAGAGCATTCCACATCCCCCCATGTCAGCCACACTGAGTTCAGGCGCTGCTCCTGCGTGGTTTTTCCCTACCCCTCCAGGCCTCCTCAGCTGGAAAATTGCTAGGTCAGGGAAATTCCAGAGACAAGGGGCTGTGCATGTGGCAACAGGTCAGGAGGACAGAGCTAGGCAGCACTGGGGAGGCCACTGCTCTGCACCTGCAAGCCTCAGCCTCCCAGCCTATCTCATTTAGAAACGCTTCTACCCCTCCCACCTTCTGGCCAGGAACTGAGCCATATGTCTGCTCACTGTAGGATTCTCTCTTCTTCCAAAGATTACTGGCTTTCATGCTTTATATGCCAGCAGCCAGGCTGCCTTGGGTAACGCATGAGTCACTGTGGTATGGCTATTTAAAGTGTGTCTCCTTAGCACCAGCCATGTGCCTGTGCTGTGCAGGCTGAGAAGGAACACACTGCTGGACCCCAGAGTTTGCACACGGAGAGCCAGCTGCTGAAAAAAAGGCTGAGACTGGCTTAGCTTCTCCCAGAGCAAATTTCTCAGCAGCCCCCTGTCAGTAGGGAGAAAAATGTGGCTCGTCCCAGTCTCAAACCACACTGGGCTATTTCCGCATCCACAAACCAACCATACTTCACAGGAGGTGACTGTGTTGCCCAGGGGCTTGGCATATCTGGGGCTGGTTTGGCAGCCGTGCAGTCACCTTTTGCACAGGAGGCATAACCTGGACTTGTGAGGATGGCGCCGGGATGATGCTTGGGTTCTCCTGATACTGGAGCAGAAGATGAAGTCCAATCCTGAAATTTGAAGCCATCTAAGGACTTCTAACAACTGTTGGGGAGTAGGATGCCTTAGCTAGTAAATGTTTATGGCATATTCTAATTCCTCGCTGCTGTTTTCCATTAGGACTGACATCCCAGAGCAGTGCGTAAGTCTCCCTGTATGTCCTCCCTGCCTCTGCATCATTCAGCTGGACCTGCTGCAAGGCTGTTTGCTGGCCTGTGAATGAGTCTAGGCACTGGGGAAGCTCATTCTCCCCCTGCATCCCACTGGCACCAACTGAGATCCTGGGCACACACTCTGCTTAGGCCAAGCCTCGCCATCGTGCCCCACTGAGGAAAGGTGGTAAATAACAGTCAGCCTGCTGCTGGCCAAGCTGAGGCAAGACTGGGCATTTCTAGCATATGGAAAAGGAAGTGTCCCTGGTGATTGTGACGCCTTTGTTGGCAGTCAGCACAAGGAGCTGAGAGAGCAGAGCAGAGTTTTGCAGGGGCACCATGTGTAGGCCAGCTAGATGGAAGATTTCATCTGTGTTTCCTCGCACAAGTGATTTTCTCTGGCTCAGAGCAGAGACTGCACCTCTGATCTCCCAGTCTAGGGCAGTGAAAGCTTAGAGATGTTGTCACTGGTTGCACTCATCTCAGAGCACTGAGATGCCAGGATGTGTCTGCATCTTTCTCTTCTTTTGAACCAGGCCCCTCAGGACCAAAACAACCCTTCCCCAAAGCCTGGCTGATTCTGCTGCCTGTTGTGCAGGCCTGGACCCACATTAGTCTTTCAGGTAGAGTCGTTTCAACAGGGGTTCGATGCCTGGTTAAGTCCATGCAAGATCACTTTTTCTCTCCTATAACATATGTCATTTAGATTCACAGTGTCACAGAATGTCTCAGGGAAGGTATCTGTGGTAATTGCTCGCTAGGCATTTTCAGAAGCCAGGCTCATCTCTTCCAAGATAGCAACAGCAGGAGAGAAATGTGCCAGCTATGGGAGCTGGTGTCCTCTTCACCCTCAGGTCCTTACTGCCTCTCTTCTCTGGCTTTTTTGAAGGCTGCTCTCTCTTCCATCCATCTCTTTGTGTTACCCTTTGTTTTCCCCTCCCTCCATCTCCTTTGCTTGGCTAGACTTCCCACTGATGATATTGTTACCCTAATTTTAAGCATGCCACACTGAACTATGAGTCTGTTTGCAAGCTGAGACACTTTAGGCCTGCCTGATAGTAGGCCAGAAAAGACTACCGTTGTTGGAGTTGGCACCAACCACTTGGGAGCCCGCAGTGGAAGGCTCTGACCCAATGGCCAGTCTGAATGGTGAGTAGCCTGGAGCTGCATTCAGGCAGAATGCTACCCTGATACCTTGACAACAATGTGTTCAATTAAGCCCTGTGGTATTTTTGTAATAGCAGAGCTGTGAATTGCAGCTTCCCAGCTAAATTGCACTTGAGTAATACTCTCATGACTTGACTATCTCCACAACATTTTAATTAGTCATTTCTGTCTTCCCTACCATGACATGGCATTAGTACAAAATTATTGTTATTAGTACAAAATGGCTGCCATGACACCCACTGTCATACAGCTCTTTTCAAGATGGGGCTGTATTTCAGCAGCAGTGGGTGTTTTTGGAGCCATTGGGGGGAAGAAGCATCAATATAATGGATTGTTATCCAAGAGCAGACTTTTTCACTCCTTTTCTTTGCAGCCCACTAAGGGCATGACACCCAAGGGCCTTAATGCTTCCACAGAAGTCAGCTCTGATACTGAGTGCAGCAGAAGCAGAAACAGGCCCTGGGGAAGGATGGCAAGGACAGGAGCTTGGGATGGAAAAGATCCATGTATCCTCACTTCTCAAGCAGAAGCAAGCAGAGCCCTGAAAGGAGCAATTTGTAGGGTAACGCAGCATGGTGATCATAAAAACGTGCCTCCCTTTTTGGCTCAAGCAATTAGCCCATACTCAATGTTTCCATTAGTAAGAGAACTGAATGATGGCATTCGGTAGTTTGACATTATCCTGTTTGCCTACCAAGAAGGTACAAACTCCTGCTTCTGTAAGCACAGCAGGAGTCAAACTGCATCAACAGCTTCCTTGATCATAGCTCTAAGCCTCTTTTTAATCTGTTCTTCAACCTGCTAGGAGAAAACTCCTCAAGCTCTTGCTGTGTGTCAAGTTGCACATTCTTCACAGCACTGCCTGTACACTTCTAGACAGTTTCACCCACCACTCTTCAGCCTCTCCTCTCCTCTCCTCTCCTCTCCTCCTTCTATAGCTTTGCTCTGGGATCAGTAATTCCCAAGTGCCTCAGGCCTTTTGTGGTAGACACTCAGTGCAGGAATTTGGTAAGACAGAGCTTCTTTCATCAGACAATGATGTTTATTCCCCTCTGTCATCATGTTTCATCAACATGAGTGACATGTGCCCTGTTGCCACCTTGCTTCTGATGAAACACCTTTGGGGTTTAATGAGTTTTCCTTCTGCTGTAAACCAGCGGCCATGGCTATGATCACTGCTGTAATCCCAAAATAATTTTGGACATCCTGGGAGGGGTGGCAGAGCCAAATGCAGCTGCAGCATCCTTCAGAGGTTGAAGGTTGTTATGGAGACTTCTGCAAAGCAAGAACACACCTTGCAAAACCCATCATCCCAGCTGGTCAACAAAGACTGGTCTCAACAAGCTGCTCCAAATGTGCTCCCTTCATCTCCTGCCACTCTTCTGCGATCCTCGCATCTGCCACCTGCTCCATCATTAGCTCTTGGGCTGCAGCCAAAGACTGTGGCAACACCTGATCTACTAATTGGGCTATTGCAGCTGTGGTAGCAGAGCAGGGATGCTGCTGCCAGCTAAGCCAACTGCTCCAGGATGGACCAGTGTACAGCCAGTGCTCCCACTGTGCAATGTAGCCACCTGCTGAGGCTGATGTTTTTGGAAACAGTTTTGCTGCATGGAGGGCAGCTGTTGCCAGATGGGCAAGGCATATGTGGGAAGCAGAGAACAGGAAGAGATGTAGAGGGCCAAAAAAGGGAATCAGTTGCTTATAGGTGAATGGCACAAGGAGGATAGGTACCATACGAGGCAAAGGGAGAGATAGGGCTGCTCACTGATGGCAGAACTCTCCCTTACACCCTACTGCTGTCGGCTGTTTGCTCCTAGGATCAGGCCACAGTGTTTAGGGAAAATAATCCCTTGGAGCAAGAAAGATAGAGAGTTGAGGGAGAGGAAAAGGCTAGGGCTTTGGAGAAGGATGCTTCCCAAGCTCCCCAGGTGGATGAGCTCCTACCTGGGGAATGTAGCACCCACAGTGGCATTAGCTGGTGTCATATCCAGAGGGCTGGGAAGCCTTTCCATACCCTTGTGGTCTTCCTATAGCTTTTGGCAGCATGTGCATGTAGCAGCAAATATTACAGGGGTGCAGTTGCATCTGTTCACCTTCCTTTCTACTCTGCCTGCTGGACAGATCCACAAAGCAGAGCGGACACACTCATCTGTGGGCCAGTTTGAGTGTTTAACTCCCTGAGGTCAGACCTGCTTTGCTTGGCAAGGTGTGAACAGGCCAGCATTCACCCAGCATGAGTGAACACATCGGCAGGGCAGGTTCCAGGCAGGAATGAAGACAACTGCACCCCAGGGTAAGAAGCTTTTAAATGTTTGTGAGGTGGAGAGCCACAGCCCTGCAGCCTGCTTTGCTGGTGGAAGAGCCTAGAAAGCCAGCCCCCGTCACCACCAAGATGAGTAAGATCCTGCCAAGTGCCAATTACCTCTAGGAGGAACAATTACCACTTCCCCCACCAGTATTTGCAGGTGAAGAGAGTGGCCTCACCAGGCATAGGAGCAAAGGAAAAGCTCTTTGTGAATTTGACTAGCAGGACAGCAGCACAGCCTGCAGTGGTGACCCCTTTCTGTCTGCAGACCATGCAGGGAGAGTAACATTAAGGACAGTTAATAAATGGGGGTCCTGCGAATTGTACCTGCCTCAACAGAGTTGTACCACAGAAAAATACTTGGGAAGGGCTTGTTGAGGGTTTTTGTGAGGTCAGAGCCAGCTCCCTGTACCCAATTCTGTCAAGGTTAACAAGTGTCTGGATAAAATCACTGGGTTTTTGTCAACCAGGCAAACACAGTGACATCCCTTCCCTTTGCCTTTTTACCTCTCAGCTGTGGAAGCCAAAACACACGTCCAGCCATTTGTGGGAAGCTTTGTCACACCACTGAGGTGACACGGCCTTCCTCCAGCATAATGCTGTGGTCTGGCTTTTGCTTCCTCATGGGGCCCACCCCACCAGCTCTTGCAGTCCTGTGAGGGCAGAGCAGCTCTGGGGAAGATACTTGTGCAACCTTTTTACACATTTCAGGTATGTTTAAGGAAGATAACCAGCTCCAACCAGTTCTGGACTAGGAAGCTGTACTGGACAGGTAAGGCAAGGGTGAGGACGGAGTTACTAACACAGACTTCCATTTCCTAGTTAAGCTTTGAAGACTGCTCTTGTGGCCCTCAGATGGCCTCATTCAACCAATTCATTCCACTTGCCAGGAAATCTCCATCACAGGTAGACATCAATCATGTGCTGCTGGAAAACCCACGTCTTACTAGTTACTCTGTGCACTCAGAGAAGTCAACAGTTCAGTCAGTCTAACAATATAAAACACTGGAGTCAAGTTTGGATGGACTTGGGTCCTTTCAGAGCATTTTAAGGTGCACGCTGGGAAACCTGGAGTTGTTTCTTTAAAAATATAAAGTACTGTGATAAATGGGTATGATTCATGCTAACAAGATTGTAACTATATCAATATTTTAGAAAATAATAGATATTTTAAAAAAGGATAAAGGAATTAGTATTAGTTGCAAAGCTGATCCTCCCCCACCTTTTTGCAGATGTTACATGTAAAAATAGGACACAAGATGTAATTTTGAGATAAGTACTGTCTCAAGACAGAATCGACCTTGAGATGGACAAAGTTGGGATGGTTTCAAGTATAAGATCTGAAGCTTTGGTTTTTCCCTATGAAATGCAAGGCCAATTTTTGCAACATAGTGCTTACTTACATAACACAATGCTTAGTACGCACGCGCAACCTGTAAGGTTATCCAGAGGACAACGAGGAAGACTACGAGCCTTCATCCAAAAGACCACCAAAAGAAGACAGAAGACCCTCTAGCAACAAGTGAAGCATGTGCTGTGAAGTATAGTGACGTAGATGTTTAGAATTGGAAAGAGGGGGAAATTTACAGGAATCATTGATGAATATGTATTAGCACATAGTATATAAGTTTAGTTTGAATTGCTTTGTTTTGTACGTGAGGTAGGGTGAGAAGCCCTCCCCGTACCCTGGACAGTTTTGCTTATGCCTTATCAGAACCTTATTCAGACTTAATTAATCACTGTAAAATTTTTATATATTTACTTGATTGTATTCATTTTATATAAAATTGCTACTTAAAATGGCTGCTAAATTTTAGACATATGAGACTTCATTTATAACAGTGGCAAAATCTTTTCAGTTGTGATGTTGTCTGTGTGTTCACATAAAAATGTGCTCAGTGGCTTTCTCCTGCAATAAATACTGGCCTCATATGACTGATGGAGTACCTGCTTATTACCTGCTTGTAATGGGTTAAAGTTCGCAACCGGGCAGAAACACCAAAAAATGTAGTGGTTATCACATTCGCCGAATTTGTTTTGTGAAATGTAGTGTGGGGATCTATTTTTTTACCATGGAATAGGATTAGAAGAAAGGCAAAACAGGCTCAACTTAAAAATAGAAACAGTTAGATTTATTAACATACACTAAAGGGCAAACAAAAAACAACCCCGAAACCTTTTTAAAGACATCCCCCTCCTCCTTAGCAACAATCTACTTTTCTATGAAACAATGTAAAGAGACAAAACATCAGAACTCTTAAGTCAGTAGCACTTACAAAAAATAGTCTTTCATTCAGTCTTTGAGAGAGACAAGTCCCTCCTGATTCTTCTGGTAACTTTCTACAAGAGACACAGTCTGTTTGTGGCTTCCAGTTCCCACAAACGCAGCCCGCCCGACACTGCATCTGTGAGCTCCCCGAATGTAGCCTTTCCTATGGCTGCATATGGGTTGTGGACTTACACGTGGGGTTTCACCTTTTAAAGATGCACAGCTTCACAACAAAGGACTTCTTATCCTTGACTGGTGACAAGACTTCAAGACATCTCACAGGACCACTGCATCAATTTCTAATTCAACATCCATTCAGTAAAATTGAAATATTATAGTTTCTAATTCAAATGTCCACTCAGTAAAANCGTTTGTGACGCCGGCTCTCACTCTCCTCCCCGGCTGCAGCCGCGCAGACAGCTGCCTGCACCGCGGTATGGAGCCGGGGCGAGGCCTGTGCCTCGCCTCCCCCTCTCTGCGGCATCTGCCGGGCTGAGAGACCCAGCTCGGCTTGGCTCAGCTCGGCTCCCGCAGGACCAGCCTCGGCACAGCCGCCCCAGCTCGACTCCTGGGGCTGGCAGGGCCCTGGGCCCGGGCCCCTCGGCCCGGCTGCCCTGGCCCAGCTGCCCTGGCCCGGCCGCNACGCGTCTCTGAAAGCTTCCAATCCTCGAGGTGTCGAAAAAACTCAGAAAAAAAGGTGTTGAAAAAACTCAGCGGCCTGGGTCTTCTCTCTCCCTCCACCCCTCGGTCTTATGGGGTGGGTTTTGGCCCAGCCTGGGCTCGGTGCTGCTCTCCGGGGACCCGGGGCTGGGGGAGGGGGCCGGGGCCATCTCCTTCGGCCCCTCGGTGGCGTTTGTGACGCCGGCTCTCACTCTCCTCCCCGGCTGCAGCCGCGCAGACAGCTGCCTGCACCGCGGTATGGAGCCGGGGCGAGGCCTGTGCCTCGCCTCCCCCTCTCTGCGGCATCTGCCGGGCTGAGAGACCCAGCTCGGCTTGGCTCAGCTCGGCTCCCGCAGGACCAGCCTCGGCACAGCCGCCCCAGCTCGACTCCTGGGGCTGGCAGGGCCCTGGGCCCGGGCCCCTCGGCCCGGCTGCCCTGGCCCAGCTGCCCTGGCCCGGCCGCGATGTTACCTCATGGCCGGGTCCACAGCAGGAGAGAGGGAGATTTCCCAAGATTCCTGTATTTAAGCTGTGTGTCCCCAGGGGTGTACACTTTTTACCTGATTGGCCAACTTGGCTGTCAGTTCCAAAGCAGATCACCGATTGGGTTTTTTTTACCATTCATGCCAAACCAATACAATGCTGTATTATTTTCTGCTGGCGACTGAGCTCTTGTAGCTCCACTGTCAGCCCTGTAACAACTGACTTTGGGAAGGTTTCTACTTAAATTCCGTAACTGGTCCAAAAATTTCTATAACAAGTATCTCCATGAAAGAAAATTGGATTTCTCAAAGAGCACTGCACCTTTGGAAAAGACAGTAATTCCAAGATTAAAAATAAAGCATTATCAAAATAAAATAATTTTTCGTAGCCGGCTTTGACTGGTTGTTCTCAATGGTCAAGTCTAATTTGAAGAACCGTGTGATGTCTCTCTTGCATGGTTTTATACACTTGATCTGTGGTGTGATTTATATTCGAGACCATAAGAAATTTTCTTTGTGTACCAGCAATTTGTGGTTTCCTGTGGTGATGTGTTAGCGCTTAGACTGTGGGTTATAGCATCCAGTGCCTTGTCCAACAGTGACAGCTTACACTGCTCTCCTCAGCAGTGCAGATCACCTTTGGCTCTGCCTTGGAACAGCACAGCCCACCTATGTTCTTCTTTCTGGTCTTGTTTTGTCAGATCCTATTTTGTCTGGGTTTGTCAAGCCCTTTCCCTTCCTCAGCGGTGGCCGGCAGCAGTGTGGTGGCTGGCAGCGGCATGGCTGCAAGGGATAAGCTGCCCTTCCCCAGTATGTCTCTGTCCCATCCCTTTGCATCACCTCCTTTCCCATTCAGAGCAGTTCTCAGTGCTGGAGGATCAGCATGAGGCAGCACAAGGGATCAATGGTTGCTTGGTTGCTGGCCTGGTGCTTGTGCTCCCTGAGTGTGGTGAAGCCATGGCCTCTCCCCAAGTCTCGGCATCTCCATGTCTGTACTGGAGGCAACAACAGCACTGTGACTCACAGCCCCCCTGTGAGATCTGGCCACATCCCCAGAGTGGAAACACCATCCAGGAGCAGCCCAGATTTAGAGTTGGATCATGTATGAGAGTTCAACAAAGCAGGGAGGTGGGTGGGGATGGGGAGGCTCTGCTTGGCTGTGCTCACAAGGAAGGAGGCCCATGCAGCTGCCGCCTATGTTGGGTCACTGAGAACCTTTTCACCAGGTAGGGATGCTGTGGGGGAGCGTCCTGGCTGCAGCTCAGCAGCAAAGCTGGGCACAGGCAGGGACAGAGGATGACTTTGGTAGATTTTGGAAAGGTGTCTGAGACCTACTGTGATGCTGCTCATGCTCTGAGGGAGCCTGGAGCAGCACGCGTTGACACTGAACCCAATCACAAGAAGATCAGGAAACGCAAGAATGCCTGTTGCTGAGGGAAGCTGGACTTGGCCCTTGCGTGAATTTGCTGAGCTCTGCAACTGAGGCCTGCTGCAGCAACATCGCCCATTGCCCTCCCTATGCATCACCTGGTGTAGGTCATTTCAGGTTCATTTTTGTCTGATGAACACCCCAGCTGCACCTTCTGCGAGCAGTTTCTGGCTGATTCACTTGAAGGAAAACTTTGTCCTTGGTGGAAACACCCTGCCAAGTGTGAGGGACACACTGCCTCCTAAGGATCTCCTTCCTTCAACAGTCAAATTGTGCCAGCAGAATGAGGCCAAAAAAATAAGCACAGAAGCCCCCCTCCTCCCCCAGCGAGGACTCAGTAGCAGCAGAATAACATGGGCACTACTCTTGCCTTCTTGGCATTCGGTGAAGAGGGAGAAAGTTCCTCCCACACTTTCACCTGTACCATTCCCCGCCCTCCTCAAGGCAAAGAGGCAAAATTAAATCCTGACCCTCTTTTCCTACTTTGCTCCTGTGCCTTCTGAGGGCTTCTTAGGGAAGAAAAAAGAACACATTCCTTCCTGACATATACATGTACCTTGCTGGAGTCACTTTTGCCACTGGCAATGGCCACACACAAAATGTGCCCTTCACTGACCAGTACAACGCAAAAGTACCATGTGTGCCAGAAGGGGCTTATCCTTCACTGGAGTGTCCTAGGGATGGAGGGTGAAAGGTTCATTCTTCATCAGCTTTATAAAAATATCAAGTTTTTGGAGGTGACAACACAGGCAGTAGTGAGGGGACACTGGAAGAACAGCTCTGCAAGGCTGGGGATGAACACGCTCCCAGCTGTGTTTGGAGTCCCACCACAGAAACCAAAGGAAAAAGTGCAAGGTTTTTGAGGTAGCTAACCTTGGCCACAGCCTGCAGCTGGGCTGGTGTGCCTGTGCTCTGGCGGAGGACACCTGCAGGGTGGAAAGACCCGTCTGGCCCTTTGCAACCATGGCATTAACCTTGTCCCTCACACCTGCTGAGGCCATGGGCAATGCTGCAGCCACGTGAGCATCGAGCAGGTGGCATTAGCAGGAACACTCCTCAGAGATGCCAAGGACTCAGCAAGTCCTGACCCCTCCACTAGTGTTGTTTTTCCACCTCTTGGTCCTGGCATATTGGCAAGTGCTGGGACATGGGGAGGCACCTGCTGTTGGCAGTGAACGTTATTCAATCTCAATAATCCCAAATTTCCAGGAGGCTCCAGGAGAAGGAGATCCTCTCCTGTTGAATTAAACTCAGGGTTATTTGCTGGACCTGTATTTTAAACACAGTCCAGAGAATGACTTTTCATGCTTGCGTAAGGCTTTCCTCCAGGCACCAGCCCCTTCCTACTCGCCAAACAGCCCATTTCGAGTCAGACACTGCTGCTGCTGCTGTCACAGACTTTTCCGAAAAGCCCAAGGCTGAAGTGTGGCATTTTCTACCCAAGCTGTCTCCTTCTTTCAGGCGGGAGCCTGCCTTCTCAGTGACTCAAGTTGCAAGTTTCCTTCTTAATAACAGAGTCCCCTATGACAAGTGTCTAAACAACACCCCCACGCCCCTCACTTCTGAGGTTTCAGGAGACAAGTCCCATCTTGTTGCCATGCCTTGCTGGAGCAAGCTGCTCTGGTACCGACTCAGTCACTGTCCAAACATCCGGCAAACACTCCCACACCCAGGCACTACCCCACAGTGGCCCAACATGGGGCTCCAGCAGCTCCCCTCTGAAGGTTGATGCTCCCTGCACACTGCACTACAATGGGTTTAGCTCCCTACACTCTTTCTGCTCCCTGAGACAGCACAGTGACAAATACCTTGGGAGGAACAAGGATATACTAGACCTCTTCCCTAATCCCTGCCCAGCCTGCACAGCTATCAGCTGTAAACCAACTCCAGGCCCTACCTCTGCCCAAAATGGGAAAGGCTCCATGCCTCCCTGCATCACAGCTGAGCAAATGCAGGGCAAGGATCAGGAAGTCACAGTCACCCTCAATTTTCCATTTCCAGAAACATGTCTAAGGGCAAGTATTTTGTGTATGCTTTAGATAAATGATTACAAGGGGTTTGAGACACAAAGGGGAAAAAACAGTTTTGTTGCCTAGTGGAGCGTGACAGTCACAGGGCACAGTAGGCATGAGCAAGCAGCCCAGCTCCAGGGGCTCGCAAAACCAAGGGCACAGTGAGCTCTCCCAGGAAGAAATTTAGGCTAGAGAGCATGAGGATGCACGGGTAAGGATGATAGTGGGAGTCAGGTCCATTTCCTTGTTTGGTTTCCTCAAGAACATTCAGAGTAGCTCCCTTCAACAGCTTTTTAAAGAGGCAGCATATGGAACACGAGGCACCCCTCAAGCAGGATGCAGCAGAAGTGTGGTAGGGCTGGGGAAGCTGGGTCACAGAGGCAGTAGCACCGTCCTCAGCCATCTCATCTCTTCTTGCTAAAAAGGAGATGCTCTTTTGAACAGAAATTGTTTGAAACTGAGCGGTGAGAGTTTACAACAAAAGAGAAACAAAATCAGACCATTATCACTGCTGCATGTTCTAATATCCAGCTTCAAGCCCACCCCACTATGGGAAGTCACCTTGGTTGAACATGCAGAACAGGGAACACAGTGCCTGCACATGTACCTTGATGCACCCTTTGCATAGCAAGTACCCCATCCACCCCAGGATAAACACAAGCTAGTTTGTGCAGAGGAGAAAGAAATAAACCCCAAATCAGCACCTCTCTGCAGGAAGCACGGCCATGGGGAGCTTTATCTGCCCCACGTAGTGACAGTGGAGGGCTCCTAACCCAGCCTCGTAGGTGATGGTCCTAGTGAGCTGCCACAGAATTTGGGTATTTTAGGAACTCTGCTGCTTGACTGAAGGCTCCCAAAGCACCACGCACCAAAGGCTCCCTCCTCTCCTCCTAGGAAGGAGAGCTGGCTCTCCTCCCCCTGCTCCAGGGAGCTGAATCATGGCAGGACCAGGGACGGCCAGGCACATCACCACTTTTTCTTATGTACTGCTATTCTTGGCAACAGAAGAGGTCACTGAGACAGCTGTCCTGGCCATGTTGTGCAATCCTGGGCATCTCTGAGCTATTCCTAATGCTGTGAAACCAGGACCTTGCCTCCAAGGTTGACATTGAGCACCAGTTCATCCCAAGGCAGCTGTATCCCTCCTTCCCCAAAACCAGGTACATCTGAGGTGTTCTCACTGCACTGAGCACACACCACACGACAAACAGTTATTATATCATGCTTTTAATACAAACTTAAAAAAATCTGGAACAATAGAAACTGTACAGATTTGATCAACCTTTTTGTGGGTTTTTTGTTTGTTTTTAACTAAATCTCTAGACACACCAATATCCCGTTCCAAAATATTGCACAACATTCTGAATACAAAACTCTGATTGTATTCCTCCTTTGCTAAAGTAAATAAAGAAAAAAAAAAACAGAAAAAAAAATCCCAAAAAAACCAAACAACAACCCAAAAAGACAGCAACCCCCTGGTTCCCCCTCTCAGTAGTTCCCATCTCCAAATAAGCCCCAAGCAGAGCACACGCAGAAACCCTCCACTTGGAGATGTACACTCTTCTGTCCTCTTTCACTCCTCTCCCACAAGGCAACTGTAGATTCACTTCTTGGAGAGGGGCGGGAAGAAAGGGAGGCTGAGTGGGGAGAAAGGAATCTTCACCACTTCTTTTTTTTTTAAAAGTTTTTTCCTGAAAAAATATTTTTTTCTCTCCTCTTTTTAAGAAAAAATCTTGAAAAGAAAAAAATTACTTTTTTTTACGTTAGAAATATACATATATTATAGATACCTCTCACATTTTAAAAATGTAGCAAATTATTCAATATAAACTGACATCAACAAAAAGAACGTAAACCCATACAAAATAAAAGTTAAAAAAAAATCTCTCTTATCTTCCTAAGAAACCAGGTAAATTAGTGCAGGTTTTTTAAAAAATAAAACTGAAGCTGAACGCCTACATCCAAGACTAGAAAAGACTTGAAAAGGCCATTAGTTTCCATTGCTGCCTGATGCTAGAGGAACACTTCTGAAGCACACTTTTTTCCTTTTAAGATGCAAAGAGGTTGGTCCCTCTTCTTTTCCTCCTTCCACTCACACCACTATTTTTAAAGCAGATATAATACGTGTGGCAGGGCAAAGCAGCATCAAAGCTTCACACACATAAGCAGTGGACAGGGGACATCCCCACCCCTTCCCTCCCTGTGCTGGAGGAGAGCACGCTGTCTCATGGGCAGCAGCTCACAGGTAGCTTTGCCAGATGTGGGGACAGTGGGGGACAACTGGACCAGGTCCTGCCATCAGGGGCTGACCACCCCTCAGAGTCTAGTGCAGCATGTGGGGTAGCATCCAACAGCACCCTGTTGAGAGGACTCCATGGCAGTGGTAGCATCCATTAAAAGCAGTGGGTTCAAAGGAAAGAAAAAAGGGAAACTCAACAGCTGGGCCATTCCTCATCTACTTGTCCTAGTCTGGAAACCTCCAGGGTTGAGGTTGCAGGCATCAGCTTTGGGGAAACTGGCTGGGCTCTGCTCTCCTCACCCACCTGCTGCATTGGTCATAGCTCAAGAGCAAGCAGCCTGCTTGCGAACCTATGCTGGGCACAAGGTCAGTATCATGCGCTCCATCACCCATCAAGGGGAAAGGGTGCACTGGAAACTCCTTGGAAAGCTCTGGGCAGAGGCAGTCTCCCTGGGACAGCCCATTACCTTCTGCAAATGTTCACTGGCAGCACAATTACAAAAAGGCACTAGAGTGCCTCCATCTCAGGGAAGGGAGCAGGAAAAGCACATGGTCAAGCTCCTCTCACCTGAAACAGATTGCTTGGAAGAGCACATTGGTTCCACAAGTGCAGGAGGAGTGGATTTCAGACTGTGCTCCAATAAGCATCATTAAAAGAAAATCAAACCTCAAGTTTGGGAAGCAGCAAAAGCTTATTTTTCATTTAAACTGAGAGCTTGTAAGACTGAGGTTTTATCATCTCCATCTCTCTCCTTTTTGCATACTTCCATGCTCACACACCAGCCTTCAAGGAGACCTCTCTTCCCACCTAAAAAGCCCCCACCCTTCCTCAGCATGAAGCAGCCCTCCTTTGGCTTTCTGTGAAGGTGGTTTTTCGGAGTCCTCAACATAGAAGACACCAAGCTGAACTGCCACTACAGCCTGACTACAGCACATCATCCTGGAGAAATCTGCAGAGTCCCAGATCTCATCCCTGATGTGAAGAGGCACCATACACGCACAGACAAAGATGACCACTTGCTTTTGGAGAGCCCATCCCAACTCTGCCCAAAGCTTGCTGCTGTCCATGCTGATGTGATCTGGCTGGAATGAGGAATTTATGCTAGGTGCTTCCTTTTCTCACTGGATCAGCCACCTCCTCATGCTTCTCCAGAAAGGCAAGGGAACAGATTTAGTCAGGTGCATACCTGGCTGAAAGCAGGTATGCGACCTTTATGCTACCATCACCGTATCTTCCTGAAAAGTTGTGCTGCCTCACTAACTAAAAAGGAAGGAATTCCCTCTCTGAGACAAGAAAATGAATTCACAGAAGATAATGACAACTCTGACCTCAGAGGCCACCCCAGGTGGATGCTGGCCCCTGCTGTTGGGGAATACATCTGGGAAGTGGGGGAAGGATCCAAGTAGGGTCCAGCTGATTCAGTGCCACCTCCCGCAAGCCACAAAGACAGGCAGGTGGTGTTTCTACACCACAGGGGCTGTCATCCAGACTGACTGGGCAGCCCTGAAAGAGCATTAAAAGGCCCTCTTGCTCAGGTACAGAAAGGTCCCATCACCAGAGCCACTAAGCTCAAAGCACCGTCCGCCTGTAGCCACAGCTGCAAGGGCAGATGAGGAAGGCAGCAGGAAGAAGCCATTTCACAGTAATGCTCTGCCCTGACTGTGACATGCTGGGATATGGTCAAGGAGAAGAGTCAGTGCTTTTCAGCACACAGAACAGCTGATGCTAGCTTGGGCTGCAGCCAGCACACTGGTCTCCACCCGTGGGCACAGGGGATGTTCTCCATCTACATGCAGAGCTATAACAGAAAAAGCAAGTTCACCCACCCATTCTGGCTAGCATGCAACAAGAATGACTGTGCCCCCACCAACACTGACTCTCTTTGTCCCTCCTCCAGCACAGCAGTATGAAGATGACATCCCTACACCCAGGTAGAAGGACCCTGTGTCCAGTGTGGGGCAGGGGGTGGTGCAGGCAATCAGGAGTATTGTTACCTACAGTTGCACCAGTCCTGGGCTGGGGTGGCAGAAGGGGGAACACAAACCAAAAAAGCACCCAAGACTCATTTTAAGGAGTAAAAAATTGAGTAGGAAAAAAGCACAGGTACTGAGTTAAAAAACAATTCAGTGCTTCAGGAGTGTTACCAGCACAGCACAACACTGAGCTCTGTCTTTTCCCAAGAACCTGTATTTGTAAGATTTTAATGTTTTCTGTATATTTCTATTTCTCTTTTCTCTCTCTCTTGTTTGTTTTGTTCTTGTTTCCCACCTCCCACCCTGCCCCAAAATACTCTCACGTCCGTTATATTCAGTTGGCCAGGACAACAGGCTGGAATGACGGGCTAGGATACTGCATGGCATTCAGGTTGTAGCTGAGTCCTTCCACAAAGGGAGACTTCTCCAAAAAGAGGCTATTGGTGCTGCCACTGAAGACCTGAGCCATATCGAAGGTACCACCTGTGCTGGCAGTGAACTGTGATGCTGGCAGGATGCTGCTGGCCTGGCTCTCACTGGCAACACCATCAAAAAAGAGACTGCTGGCTCCTGGCGAGGTGCCACTGTAAACAAACTCCTTGGCATTGGGGGAGAGCTGTGACCCTGGGGCTTGGCTCCCAGCACTCCCGACGAAGTTCAGAGAGTGCATAGACAGGGAGAGGCCCTTGTGCTTCAGCAGGTTGGTGGTGGGAGATCTGACCATTCTCGGCTGCTGCACAGTCCCTGTTCCACTGCCCCCTCCTCCAGCTCCACCACCCTTCTTCATCTTGGTTGAGCCAAACTTGGTGGCAGCGAAGGTGGCAGTGGTGAAAGTGATGGGCTGTGCAGAGCGAGGGATGAAGGTGGGGCTGGGTGACTGGCCAAAGGAGGGGGACGGAGAGTTGGACAGTGAGTTGTCCTGGCTGCTGATAGGGACAAATACCTGGGCGTCAGGGTTGAAGCTGCTCTTGATTTCTTTGTCCAGCTCTGGGGCACTGCAGCCCTCACTGTCATCTAGGTAGAGAACCTTAACAGAGCCCTTCTCACCAATCTGGTAGGAAACCTCAAAAGGATCAATCCAGACACTCAGCTCTTCTGGCACATTGGCACGCACATCCTCCACAGCCAGCCCGCTCCGCTTGGCTGCCAGCTCCACCACCGGATCCACCGTCTCCCCTATATGAACACAGCGATAGCCAGATCCCTTCAGAGGTTTCTCTGGGTACCAATGACCCTCATACTTCTTCTTCAGCAGGCGCTCTAGCTCCTCACCAAACAGGTCTGCCCGCCTCCGAGGAAGCTTGTTGTACAGGTATGAGATGATGAAGTTAAGAGCAACTTTGATCTCCAGATGCATACTCTCTTCCCAGCAAGCAAGTCAGGGCAGTGTATTAAAAGTGAAAAAATGACAGGAACATAGACAACTTTTGACTCCAAAGAGACCTAGGAAAAGAGAGAAAAGGATGCATCAAGACTAGAGAAGATAGTAACTCCCCACCTGTTGAGATAAATAACTGTGCCTTTTCATGAACAAAGCAGAATGAGCAGTTTGCACAAATACTAACATGAAGTAATGTTCTCTAGGTCACCACAAATCTAATGGGCCTCAAAACAAAGGGATGCTGATAGGGAAAACCCTCCTTGCTCCTCTTTCAGAACAAATAAGGGTGTAGTCACTACCCGCACACAAGTACATACATCATACTCACCTCGCTGCCAAGCACTGCTGCTGTAACCCGGCAGGCCACTGTCTGCCTGGCAGAGCTCTGTCAGCACGCCTCTCCTGCCCCGGCACTCAGCTGCTTCCAGCATGGCTCACCCACACCAGCCTCTCCAGAGCCCAAGTGTAGCACCTGAACAACCTTGTGACTCGCTCAGCAGCTTTGTGCAGAGAACTACTCACGCGCAGGACAGCAGGGCCAGCTTCTCCTCTGGAAGGCCAGGTAGTTGTGCTGGGTGCCACATGCTGCTGGCACAAGCACAGAAGGGACAAGAAGGAGTGAGGGAGGGTGCTGGGGCACCAGCTGCGAGCCCATGTTTACTATTTCCTTGACTGGCAAGCACATATTTTATTAAGTGTACCCAGTTGAGACTCTGCCTAGCTACAAGCATAAAAACCTCAGTTTAAGTCTGCTGAGGGGGGAGAGTGGGACATTAAATGTGCATAGGATCACAAAATACACGCATGCCAACTGCCTGTCCAATACAGCTCACATCGCTTATCCCTGCACAGAGGGAAGATGAGCTGTGCCAGGATCAGGTACCTACGTAATAAAAACTGAAATTGCCTGCCAGAGATTTAAGTAATCCTCTCTCCTCTCTCTCTCTGCCTTGCAGGAAGTCTCCAAAATGGAGAGAACCCACAAAAGCACAATGCAAAACCACAACACTCAACTCTCCCATTATACACACATTTGCAAACAATGTTTGTCTGGGTACAAAAAAACCCCAAACTAGGTATGTTAGCAGTACACCGTCACTCATCCAAAGAAGATGAATACCACAGATATTTGAAGAGGAAGCACACTTCCAGTAGCCTCCACACCTCTCTGGGGGAAAGAAGAATATCCAGTTTTTAATTGGCAGCTTAGTCAGAGGCTGATCTGTCCTCAGCTGCCCTTCCCTTGCTCAAAGAGACACATTGTGTCCAACCATTTCCCTAAAATGGGCTTTAGAGATATTCCTGCACAGCACTCAAGCCAATGTTTATGATGTCTGACAATTATTTGGGGGTGGGGATGGAGTACAAGCATACGTAGTCAGCATTCCCCTGTAAAATCCCAGCAGCACAACCAGGTATCCATGCTGGCCTAGGTCAGGAGGAATTAAAAACTGACCAGACCTGTTTGTTTGGTCTAGTTTAGTGGACAGGATGGATCAAATAATTTTAAAGAAGCTCTCAAATATTTTGAAGCTTTACTACAACAAAAGGATGCAGATTCTATGCTTTTTCTGTACTACTCCATGTTCATAGAGGCTTAGCTTTAGGAAGATGGTAACCAGAAACAGATCTCACACCTCAGATCTGCCAACAAGGAGGACAGTTCTGGAAGGAATCCCCTTTGGGGTTGACTCAGCAACACAAAAACACACCAGAACAAGGAAGTGGAAAAGAAATCTTGCCTTTAAAACTTGCTTTAAGGAATTACTGTAATGTAACAAACTTTGGTAGGTCACTGCAAGTCCAAGTAAGAATTGATGAATACTAAAGAAATAAGCAACCATAGTTTTTCTAGGAACAGTTAAGAAGTCATTTTCAGAAGGCAGAAGTCTTGCCACAGAGACAGAGCCTTTTCCACAGATATTAAGTATAAAGCAAACCCCTAAAGCGCACACCTAAACACTAACAAGAGCTTGTATAGACTACACTACCTCAAGAAAGGATTCCATAGAGCTCTCTAACTTCTTTGGCTTTGAGACATTCAAAAGAGAGGGATCCCAGCGAGTTAAACAGGAGGAGAATAGCCAGTTTGTCTTTTATCTTTTGATACATTCTAATCCAGATCCAAAATCTATTAAGAAATCAGATATTAAAAACTGGGAAAAGAACGCTGACCAAAATTTGTTAATATCCTATCTGCTATACAAATTTCTCAATACACATCAAGGACCACAATTCTTTATCAACTTTTTGCAGAAACCAGTGAGGAGGTACAATTAAACATTATCTCCTTTCTTCTTTTCTCCTGTTTTCCTAAAAAGAGGATATTCTCTACCTTGTTTATGAAAAGGTAAGTTAATTAGCCTAATAACACCAACAGCTGCCAAGGTAGTGGCATACATCTGATACCCGCTGAAGGCACAAAAAAAGTCAAAGCTCCTCAAGGTTGTTGACTTGGCAAGATGGGCTATTGTAGGATCCCCTCAATCTCTTTCTACTGCACTGAAACATGATAAAATAATTAAAAAAAAATTAAAACCCACAAACCCACCAAAATACAGCTGAAGCAGCATGGCTCTGAGAGAAGAAACTACTGAGTATCAATTGTAAGAGATATTCTGAGCAGTCTTCCATAAACGCCAGCATTTTCAAAGTAAAGGCTTACTGTACATAGGCAGAACATCGAGGGGCTGGCAGGGAACAAAGAGCTGCTTCTCTACTCTGCGGAGGGAAGGTAGAAGTCCCCTCAGACTCCCCGTTTATCGGTATGCTGAAAGGGAGAGGCCAGACCATCACTTGCAACACCGAAGAGCGAACACGGGAACGATTCTCTCTTCTGGCTACACCGACACGCTGGGTGACCTTCGAGCCCCCGAAGGAGGCCCAGCCCTGGGAACGCGTTGGCCGCCATCTCGGGACTTAAACAGACGGTGGCCACGGCGGCCTGCGGTCCCACAGCCAGACACACCCGTCTGGAACGAGAGCGCCCTTTGCAGCACAAGGGCGGCGGAGAGGCTCCCCCAGGCCAGACCAACAGCCCCGCGGGGACCAGCCCCGTCACCCCCTCCATCCCCGGCAGCGCGGCCATGCGCAGCACCACGCCGGGAGCTGTAGTCCCGGCCCCAGCTCCCCGCCCCGCGACCTACTTCTCCGCGGACTGCGGCTCCCGGCGCACCGCGCGCCCGGCCCGGTCCGCCTCGTCCCCCGNACCCCGCCGCCGCTTCATCCCCACGGCTGCGGGACAGAGCCCGGGAAGGCACAATCCCAGTGTTATTCTGTCCCTGTCCCCCACCCTCCGCTGCTTAGCCCCTTCGCCCCAGTGGGGCCCGCGATGTGGCAAACAAGGTTCCCCAAAGAGCGGTCGGATGGATGGGGATATGCCAACAGGGGCGAGCTCCTGGGCCCGCGCACCCAGCGGGGCACCACAAATCAGGGTGTCCGGGGAAAATGGGCGGGGGCAGCCCAGTCCAGCCCCGACAGCGCCTTTGTTGTCGCTGGGCTTCTCCCCCTCGGATCTCGTCGTGCACGGAAGGGAACAGCCCGGCGACATCCCCCTTTCCCGGGAGCGCAGAGTGCCCACCGCCGCCCTTGGGCCCGGCCTGCCTTTTTAGGGGCTGCCAAGGCTGGGCAGAGCCGCATCCCGCTCCCGCTGCCCCCCGCTCCTCAAACTGGGCTGTAGAGAACAAAATTATGAACTAGGGCACTGCAAAGCCTCCCTGACCCAATGACTTTCACCCCTATTCTTCTCCCTTGAAGCCCCATTAATCCCCCCATAGACGCAGAGGGACTCCACGACGGGGAAATCGCTGTACCTGGGTGGGGAGAGGAACGATGAGCCCTCTGAGACCGACCCCACAAAGAGCGCGCTGGAGGGGTCCCGGCCCAAGAAGGGGTGTGGGGAAGTACGCCCGGCCCCACTTACTTCGTTCTCGGCTCCAGGGCCGCCGGCTGCTGGCGGCTGTCGCGGGGTCCGAGGGCGCTGCCGGTGGGTCTCTACTCTGCCCTGTCTCGTCCGTACCCTCCCTCCCCTTGTCCCTGACGGCGCAGGGCAAGCTCGGCGCTGTGGTGTAAGACGCCGCTGCCGTGCCCGCAGAACCACCCGCGCCCTAGCCCCGAGTGAGCCAACTCATGGGAAACTTTCACCCTTAGCAACCTCTCGGCGCACGGATCCGCTCCCGCCCCGCGTGATGCGATCGCGGTGGGCGGGCCGGGACTACTTCCCCCTTCCGTCGCCGACCGCAGCGCCCCGGGATGGACCGGGGGGGCGGGCCGGGCCGGGCCGGCGGAGCTTCGTCTGCTGTTCCCCAGGCACCGGGAGTATCCCGGATCCGAGTTCAAGGGAAGGAGAGAGGACGCGGCGGCCTTCGAGGGGATTGACCTGAGGATTCCCCCAAGCGGCTTATCCTGAGGCAGCGAAGGGGTTGGGATAGGAATGGAACGGAGCGAGGAGGCTCGGTACCGGCGGTGTGGTCCCCGCCCCTACGCACCAAGAGTACGTTCAAGCGCCAGCTCAGTGGCAAAGGCCAGCCCCGGAACTCCGGAAGGGACAATTCCCCGCACACCTCCAGCGAAGTCCCCCGTGGTGGAGCCCCCCGCCCTGCTACAGTGGAGGAGCTCGGGGAGACGTGCCTACGGGCAATCCCGACTTCCTCCATCGTTGTAAACCCCTCGGCATCCCCGGTCCCCGCTGCGGACGGGGGGCTGCGGGTGCATTTCCCGGGGGAACAGCGGGGCAAGGCCCAACTGGGCGGGCTGGTGTCACCGCGGAGAGGACAGGAGCAGCGCGGCTACTTCCGCAGCCCCGAAACGGGGACGGCGGCCCCGCCCCCGGCACGCGCTCCCCGCCTCCCGGACTATTTGGCCTCGGCACGCATGTCCCTCCGCCTCCAACAGAGGGGGCTAGCCCTGCCGCGGCACAGACGAGAGACCCGCAAGGTGCGCGAGCGCCGGCCGGGCTAAAAATAACTGCGGCGTGTTAGCAACAGCCTTCCCATTGGCTGGCCAGGCCCGGCGGCGCCTTCGGATTGGAGCACTGCCTCAGCCAATGAGCCGAAGGGAGCATGCGCGGTGGGTGCTGCCGGGCGCCGCGCGGGCTCTGCTGGGAGATGTAGTCCATGGGGCGGCCACAGCCAGCCTGCCCCGTCCCGGGTGCCCGACCCGCGCTGCGGGGCGTTCGCGGGTTCGGGCAGGGCTCGAGGTTACAGCCTGTCCTGGGGAAGGACAACCACGGTGACGGCCATCCCTGGGACTATGGGCCGATCGCGGCACCTCCACCGCCGAAGGCTGAGCTGCACCGCCCACTGGCAAGCTGAAGGCACCCCCAGCGCACAAACAGATGCGCACTCTTTAAGGCAGACCCATTACTAGTTCCAGGAAAATGAAGAAAATGCCTACAGGCATCCCCACGCCGTGTATGTTACAGTCCAAAGTCGCACCACCTTCCCCACACCCACTTTGGCAATGGCTGCTAGCTGTCCACACATAAAACAGCTTTTGACCGAAGTAACTTTCCAAACTAGTGGAAGGGACACCAAGAATGGTGTTTCCAGGCTCTCCCAGTGACGTGTCCTGCATCTTCCTCAGTGCTGACATAGGCATTACCACAGTCCCTCTTGCAGCAGGGGTAGCTGGCCTGGCAACCATCTCCCAAGTGCAAATATACAAAGTTCATCTCTTGCCCCATTTCCACAACGGTCCTCGGCCTCCTTCTGGGTTTGGTTTGTCTTCCCTCATTCAGGAACACCTTACCTCAGGTACTGCCTTTGCCATGGAAGAGCATTTCTTTTGAGGCCAACCAACACTGCGTGTTAAAAAACCTATTAATGTTCCTTCCCAGCCACAGCAGCCAGCCTTGCTCATTTGCCCATTGATTACAGAAAAAACAGTAACTTGTGAAGTTGGGGTTTTTTTTTGCAGAGGAAGGGGGGAAAAGGGGAAGATTCATGAGAGCTATTATGAGTAGCCTTATTTCCCTCACTCCTATTTTAAAAGGAATTTAGTTACAAAAGGACTCTGGTTTTTTTCCCAATTATTCCCTTGCTTTGCTGGAAACAAAATCATACTGTCAGACAGAGATCAGGAAATTAAAATGACTGAGCTATTTTTAGCATCATTAAGCAAAAAAAGGCAAGTACATTTCTATTCTATTATTGTTTTAATAAGGTGTTACTAAGAGGGTATCACATGGGGCTCTTTAAAATACCTGTGCCTTGACCGTGCTCCTTTAATTATGGTGTCGCCCTTGTATACATGCAGGCAGAGGAATTCTGTCACAGTATCTGCTCCTGCATTCTCAGCCATTTGGCTATTACGTCAAAGCAAAGCTTCTGTGTCACATGCGCATGGGGAGGGGAGCAATTGCCAAGCCACTGGGACACAGCTTGTTTGGTTGGGTTATTTAATGCCAAGGAAGGGGTGTCAGGTTATAATTGGGCATAATTAATACTGCCATACCCTGAATCCTCTGTACATTCAATTCACATGACAACCCCAAGGAAATGAAAAATTCTTTCCTGCTACTGAAAGAGGCAAACATCTCCCCAGCTGATGTCTGTAATGAGAAAATAACAGCTCCTGTGCAGATAAGGTTTCAGAAGTGAGATTTTGCCTATGCAGCTCCCACAGGAAAAGCTCATAGGCAGATTCCAGACCTCCACCTACCTTTTCTTTTTGTTTTGCCTCTTTTTAAAGAGAAGTAATGCTCGGAGCTCAAGGGCTTTGTCAAGACAAGGTCTAGGCGGTTCAAGGGACTGTATGTATGTTACAGAGCTATTTGCTGTGCTAGGCTGTAGTTGTGGCTGGCAGTTGGTCCAAAGGGGTGTGTAACAGGGTACACCTACATTTCAGAACACAGCAATGCCTTGTTAGTACTGGCAACAAAGGCCAATTTCTTAATAGGCCAAGAGGTCCCATGTTCTCTCCTTCAATGTAACTATTGGAAACGAAAGGATTTTTTTTTACTTGTTATGCAACATTTTAATAAAAAAAAAAGAAAATAAAAGAAAAAAAAAACCCAGTACCTAGAAAAGTAAGGGCAGGAAGACACATTTAGCTCCATGCATTAGGATTTGAAGAACGCACCATGGGGGTTCAGCTGCCATATTGACAAAGCTGTCCCTGTCTCTCCCAGCCTTCCCTGCTGTTGCCACTCAAATACTTTGCAGCTGGCAGCCAGGGAACCTCTGAATCTGGCTGCATAAAACTCCGTAGACTGATGAAGCCCTTCCAGAGCTTGGTCTGCACACAGCAACAGGACATGTCTTGTCTCATTTCCCCCCTGCAGGGAAGCTCACCCTTTTAGCATGTGCTCCAGTCTCCGGTACTGCAAGGCAATCTCCTCCTAGATAAGTAATTTAAAATCTATTTAGGTGAAAAATAATGCACTTTTCTGGAGGCCCTGCCTAGGTATCATCTACTGGTGCACAGAAACCATTACAAAGCAAGCAAGGTCATGTTTTTCTGGGTTACACAAATACATCCATTACCCTTGTCTGAATTAGCAGCTTCAGGGCAATGTCCCATCCATGCTCTGAAAGTATCATAAAGGCAGTAGCACTGAACTGATCTGAGCATCAGCAGCATTTGGCATGCTCCCCAGAGCTGTCTCAGCAAACAAAGCAAAGGGGGAAAAGCCTGTCCCTTCCTCTCTCCACTTGCCTAGTGACTCAGAACAACTAGAAATGGCAGCTTAACTCTCAGAATATAGACCGATATATCCAGCAGTCAGCATGAGGGCATTGGGAGTGCCAAGAAAGTGAGTATGCTCAGCTGTTTTTGGGCATGGAGGAAGGGATGGGGACACTTGTACCTCTACAGCAAGTCCTGCCTAGCTGATCCTGCTAAATGATTAGGAACAAGGGGTGCTCTAAAATTAGTTTACCAGGGTGTATTGGTTTTGAGACAAAAAAAAATTCCTTACTTCATTTCCTTCTACCTTTACTGAAAAACTTTGCCATCTTCCAAATTTCTGGGAAAGAAAATGTGTATGAACCTTCTGCATTCCTAGTGAGATATTTTGGGCGGCCTGACTGAAGGTGATAAATTCTGGTTGAAGTGATGACGTTCCAGGTCCAACAAATCTGCATGTCATGGCCTGCTTTTAAAGAAACAGAATTTAAAATGGCTGATAACAGGTCTGACATGGGCTTCCTGGCCTGCAGAGGCAGTTGCTTATTCCCACAGAACTGCTTTGGGAGAATCGGTTTGCTGTAACCGCATCAGCTAGATTGCTCTGAACATCTTGGCAAATGGCATCCATCAGAAGCTGAATAAGGGAACCATGGGGCAGGGAAGAAGACATACTGATACTCTCAGAACTGCAAAAAGCTTGGAAGAAAAACCTGACAGAATCAATAGCTGGGGGCAGGAGAGGGAGGAGCAGCTGAGATAGCTGTAGGGCCAGTGACAGCTACAGCCAGGTGCAGCAGGGAGAAATTACTTTTGAGGGGAGGATAATCACAACTTGTGTGCTTTTCACTTTCATCCAAATGGTTGGAGCAGGTAGAAGAAGTATTTAAGCCAAAAATTAGTTAGAGGAGTTGGTACTAGTCTCAAGGGAATAGCTGAAATCCTGGAAGGGGCACAAAACATAGAAAGATCTTGGGGCTCTGCACCCCAAGACTGCAAAAGGACAACCGTGTTAGTGTAGCACACTCTCTGCTCAGACTACATGCACTTGAAGGAGTACAGGGCACATTGAGTCAGGACCCTGATTTAACCATCTGAGGAGTGTACACACCCACGGGGAACTCAGTTCCGCCTCTGCACAAAGGCACCTGTTCCCAGATCTTTGCTGAGCCAACAGACTGCTTTTGACCTGTACTGGTATTTGACAAACAAAAAACCTACGGTTTCCAGCATGCACACGGCCAATAGCCCAGAACACAATAGTTGGTTTCCTGTTACAGCAAGGAAGGTTTAACTTATTCACAAGAACAGGACAGTGACTCAAATAGCTTAATAGGTTTTAGAAAGGGCTTGGATGTTTGCATGGTGAAACAACATCCACAGCCATATTAGCCAGGATAAGGGTTACAAGCTCAGCGATCCTCATGCTACAGGGACAAAATGATCAGTGGCTGGGATCACAGGCAGACAGCCCTTCCCTGAAGCTCCTTGTGGCAAGGTCACGTGGCTATGAAGCAGACACTGTCAAACCCAATAACCCATTGTGAAGTGCTAGCTGGGCTAATCCTCTGTGTCCCCAGAAAGCTCCAGAGAGGCTAGGCACAGAATGAACCAAAGAGAAATCCCTGTTGTACAAAAAATAAAAACCCAAAAGAAAAAGCTTTATTGGTATACATCCTACAGAAATGGTTACAAGAAATGGCCTTGGATTTATCTGTCAAAGAAAACATGAAAACAGCTGTGCTCTCCCTAGGAAGGTACCAGCCGTGAGCAGATTCCTTACAAAACAGTGCAGCATGGAAATGTACTGGAGGAAGGGAGGAGGGGAGCAGACTGGTGCTCTGTTCTTCAACACTGATGCATGGGGCAATTTCAAAAAACTGAGAGGAGGCCCAGTAAGAACAACCTCAAGGTGTTTTTCCACACTAAAACTGGAATTTTCCATTTTTACATAGCTCCTCTATGTGTAAGTGCTTGCCCACTCTGCTTTGTATAGAGAGCTGGGCAACTACTAGCAGAACTTCTGCAAAGGGAAGAGACAGTCATCTTCATTTGCCCTCTCTCATCATTGGCTCTGATGGTTTCAGTCCCCACTCAGTGGGGACTCCAACCCCAAGTATATCACTGAATTTGTACTGCTTTAGAAAAAAATAATCACCAGTTTTCAGTCAGAGTAAAGTCCAGAGATGTTCCAAGACCATCTTGCCAACCCAGTAGGAGGCGGCCACATATGAATAGGATCACCTCTTCTTGAAGCCATACTTTTTCCTTTCATAGAAAAGGTCTGTCTTGGAACTGCCCAGGTTAACGATCTTAGGGCAACCATCCCTCTGTAAGAAAAGAAAATGCAAGTTAGGAAATGGGCAAACACAGAACAACATCATAGCTGTAGTAGGTTCTCAGTTCCCACACTCCTCGCTCTATCCTCAACACATTTCGAACACCTGTACAGACAAATTGCTCTCCAGTGCTGGTTACCAGTAAGACAGTGGAACAGAGAAGAGGATGGAAGTCTTCAGCATTACTGTAGGACATGCTCTCCCTCAGGGTCGAAATGGAAAATAGCTCACATAACATCAGCCATTTAATGAAAAGGATGTGCTGTGCCTCAAGACTGAATTCTCTCTAAATCAGGATATGCAGGACTTCTAGGGTCCAGAGGAATAACCTTTCCCCTCTTTAGCCAAGAAGAATCTTGCTGCTCTAGATGTCACTAAACCATTCTTGTATTTAGGAACCCCTCAGCTGTAATGCAGAACTGAATCTCAGATTTCTTGCATCCTGGATTGATTATTCCAGAGGCTGTAGGGTCAGCTACTCACAACAGCTACACAGATAAGTTCTTGTACCTGAATTCCAGGACACGGTGAGAAAAAAGCCACAAGAAAAGCAATGGGAGTAGGGGAGACCCTCCTGAGAGGTGTGGTTGCAAAACCAAATCAGAAATACACTTGGTATGTGTTGGTATATGTTCTTAGTGTATCTGGGAACATTTGCTCATGGGCCCCCTGAGCCCAGCATCTGCATTACGGCTGGCCACAGCAGCTGTGAGGCGCCCAGCAGACAGAGGAACACGTGTCCTTGGCTGAAGTACAAGCCTGAGTGCATTAGATTTAGAAAGCCCCATGGCAGATGTCAGACACTGTAGAATCTGCACCCAAGCTGCCTGGCTCCCATGTCAGAGATGCAATCTGGTGGAGGGGATCTGCATGATAGGAATAACAGGAGAGGTGGGGAACAGAAATCATCCCTCCTCCATACACCTGCCACAACCCTTTTCTAGCCACTGTCTCCTTATTTCATTTTGAACCTCAATAGTAAGACTCTTTCAAGCCTTGCCTCCCACAATCCATGGAGTCTGTTCTAATCTTGACAGCCTTATTGCAGGGCTCTGTTCATTTTTCCACCTCCTCCTGAGGATACAGCTCATGAGCACCCTCTTTTCTCAAAGAAAAGATTACTATTTGCAACTCAGAGATGTCCTGGGTGACAAGGTAGGATTCTGGCTCTTACCCACAGATCGAAGTGGGCTGAAACAATACTTCATTCCTTCCTCCACCAGAATAAATGAACCAAGGGTAACCAGGTCCTTTGCTTTGTGCCCAATAGCATTCCACCTCTGCCGTCCATTTTATTTGCTTTCTTGCTTCACTATCTTTTCCAGTCTTTCTTGGAGGATGGTGAAAGTGCTGTAGCTGAAACCTTGGACTCTTAAAGCTTCAAGTACAGAGCTCTGCCCATGTGTCTTTCTTATTCACATCAGCACCAGATATAATTGACAGGCAGCAGCACACTTAATTTTTCTCCTTCTGGGCTTTCTATGCTTGTGCCAGCACTTTTCAATCCTGCAACACATCATGTCAAATCTGCTGTTTCAGATCTGCAACTTCACATCTGCAATAATATGTAACATCTGAGTTCTCTGCTATGGAGCAACTTTCTTCACTCGCAGCAGCATTCACCCAGGTGTCAAAATACCCCAGACCTGTTAGTCTCCTCTAGGTCTATGTTTTCTACAGTCCTCCCAGACAGAGCAGCTGGTTATTTCACACCCAAACCAAACATAAGATACAGGTGATCATAGGTTATGAAAAACACTTGTTGGGAAACTCTATGAATTGATAAAAATAAAACCAAGCCTATTTTACTTATGACTTATAAAGCCAGGCATCTTCATTCCAAAGGCAAGTGAAGAAAACTGCTCTTTCTCACAACATTTATAAAGTAGGAGGCAGCACCACCATCACAGCACTAATATCCCTGTTTAGGTATCGAGAAAAATTATGGTCCTGTTAGATCTAATGACTAAATTCAAATGAGGACCTGCTCCTGTTCTGGATTTGGCTGCAGGTCTCTAGAGAAAACAGGCACTGGAGAGAATTAAAGCAGCAACTCACTCAGCTGAGGACATTCCCGTATATCACTTTGAACACTCTCTCAGCACGTTCTTCACAATCGTTAGGGTGTGTAGGAAATTACATTTGCAAAGCATCAAACAGCTTTTAACAGTCACTCTCACAGATACCAGGCCTATACTCTGCGATAGCAGAACTTTAGGCATCACATTCTTGTTCTTCTGTAAGGTCTTTCTAATGCTTTGTTGCAGTTCATGTTCTGCACTCATTGTGTTGGATTATTAACAAAAGCCTTACAAGGGGTGAATGGTTGCCTCATTTCCCATGTGCAGCGACTTTTGGTGCAATATTATAAAAGGATGATAGTTCCGGCTATAGGCAAAAGGGACCATTACACCAAAAAGCATTAGCAGAAAGAGAGATATCTACAATATAGACCATTTCAGAAAAGAATAAGAAAATATAAATTGTATCACATTGGAATTATACAAGCATCCAACTTGAGAAACACAATTACCAGTGGTGCCACTGGACACTAAGGACCAACTTTACCTTGTTATTCAAAGGAAAACAAAGGTTTTGATTCCACAGGCCTTACAGTACCACATGTACTCTTAATCAGTGGCTCATAATGGACTTCTAGTGGCTCCTGCCACTGCCTTGCAGTGTCTGCAATATTTCTGACCCTGGCAAAACCTAGGCTGGAGCTGTACTAAGATAACAACCTGAAGTGGTAACAAGCAGTGTGTGAAGAAAATGAACTATAAGTGTGCAAGAGTCAGAGTTCCTTAGAATGAAGAGAGTTACAATACCTCAAAATGCTTTGCAATGACAGGGGACCTATCAACAGGGGAAGAAAGGTTTGAGGTATCACAAACAAGTGCCAATCCTCCCAGCACTAATGTCAGCAGCTCCAAGGCCCTTGAAGGTAAGCATGGCTACTATGTAGCTAGGATGGCAACTTACATCTTTTTCCTGGATGGTGCACTCCTTGCAGTAGTAGGCATCGGACACTCCAGGCCCCCCGCAGATGACACATCGGCCCTGGTAGGAGCCATAGTTACACTCGTCACAGATGCGCACCAGGGTGCAGGGCCGCACGTAGGAGTCGCAGATCACACACTTGCCATCACCTGCAAGCACAGCACAGCCTTTGGTTACAGAATGTCCTTTCTGCCACCTCCATGTCAGAGGAAAAGCTTCCCAGTCAAATAACTTTCCTGTATGATCAAAGACAGTACAGCTGAACTGCAGAAATGTGCCTTGCAGGCACAGAGCTCAACATTGTATTGCACACAGACTTGAGAGGATCAAGGGCCAGGGCCTGCAATATTTGAGGGTTTTCTTAAATTTAGTCATACATTCACAGCCAAGAGAAGAAACCCAAAATTACTTCTTTGTGATTAGCCAAGACTTGCTTAGATTGTACCACTACTTTTACTCTACAACTTTTCCTGACTTATTCACTTGCAAAAGAAAAAAAGCCAGACTGACAGAAGTAGAGTCCTTACCTACATAGAAGCAACAGTGTAAGCGTCTCCCACAACAAAAGTCTGGGGTTACTATCCTTAAAGAGATAAGAGATTGTACTCATGGTTCCTTTAATCTTTCATCTGAGAGAATGCCAAAGAAAGGGCAAACTGCCATAAGCAGCCATTTCACAAAAGTTGTTCTTGCACTCTCACAGGAACTGAGTGAAGTTCAAGTACCCACATCATACAGGCAAGGAGCCATCAGATGCCAGTGACAGTTTCTGCTGGGCTGGACCTTAACCAAAACACTGACCTACAGATAAAAGGTTTCATATCCTATTACCAGTTCCCAAGGTATCTAATCCCGACTCCCACAAACAGCTTGCCTAACCTGCTCTTAAATCTCTGGAATGACAGCCCTCAGCTACTACCAGTGGGAATCTGTTTCACTGTCAGGTGCTCTTGAAAATGATCTTCTTGCTTCAGACTGTCTTTCCCCCACTTTACTTACACTGTTTTTGAGTCACAAACTACTCATCTCATTTGTTCCATTCCCCTACATGATCTAACAACAGATCACAAGGATCTAACAACAGATCATACTCTTTCTTCCCTTTCACAGCTAAGCATTTGATTCCTTGGGGTTTTTTCCTGCTCTAACTTTAGACATTTGCCCTCCATTTCTTCTTCTCCTAGATGCTAATGGGAACCTTTCTCACAGTAATATGAAGCCAGAAATCCAAAAACACATTTTTCTCCTGCTTTGAAATGAGCAGGATGGTATTTTGGTATTACAGATTACAAGGATCCAATGAAGCAGTCACTATAGCCTCAGCCACTGGAAATGCTGGCAGCAGGTACCTTAGAACTGCCTTTGTGCGAGAGTCTGTTTGAGCTTGCAACTTTTGAAGTATTCCTTGAGCTAGACTTGCAACGTTAAGGTAATTGCTCCCTTCTCAAAGAGCCATATCAAGTTTGTGGTTAAAGCAAAAATAGACTCCAACTTTCGAATCCAAATTGCATGCTCTAACCACAACACCATGTTCTCAAGCAACTAAATGTGGACGCTATACTTACATTTTTCACAGAGTCTTCCGATGGCTGGAAAAAAAAAAGAAAAAAAATTATTTGAGGCAGGAAAAAAATCTAAGTAACTACAAGCTTGAATGTCAAATAATTATCTTCTGCAATGACTAGTCCGTAAAAAAATTAAAGGTTAGAGCACAGAAACAGTTTGAGCATAAATACAAACATTCAAGATAAACAATATATGTCCTCCTGGAGACATTTACCAAGACAAAAGATGCACTATGAATGCACAATGACATCCCTCTGCAGTAAGAAAATCTACATTCATCATTCTATTTCAAACAGCCACTGTGTCTGACTGAAAGAAATGCTGCACATAAGTCTCGGCACAGCTTTTACACTGGTCTTAGTGGGGAAAAAAAAAGAAAATCAAGTGTTTCTTTAAAGCAGCCCAAACGCCTTCTTTGCTTTAGAACATGAAGGTAGTTAAATGTATCTTAGAAGTCTTGTAACTTGTATGGGACACTCACAACAATGATGTTAGGAACTTGGATAAATGCCATAAATATCGAGTTTCAAAGACTAGATGTCCACATTCACAAAGACTAAATAATGATTTAGCTGAAGTCTGAGAGACAAGTGATTTATCAGGACATGACTTCTCAACATAGACAGATGGTTAAAAGCACTGACTATTCTAAAAAGAGATTTCCTATGGACAGTGCAGCTGAATGTTTTGCGTTTATAGATCTTGCAGAAAGCTGCCCGGTAGATTTGCTTTTCCAAGCAGTGACAAAAGCCTGGAAGGGATACCTCAACTTCTAATCTTGTGCAAGAGATCTTTGAACCTTGGCTCTAATTTTGACTCAGATGCGACAAGGATAAATCCTGTTATCTGTATTACAGGTAAAATCTGGAAGATAACTTTTGCCTCGCAGCCAGAAAAATGCTCCCAAATGCTGCTGGATCCGTAATGGACGGTGGGGCATCGAAATAAAAGGAAAATAAGAGGAAAATAAAAGCGGGAGGGAGGGAGGAACGGGTGGCACGCGCCATCCCTCCTTCCCCCCTCTGCCTCCGCCGGGCCCAACGGGCGGTCACGGGCCCGCGCGCACCTCCCGCTCGCCCCGCGGCGGGAAAAGGGGCGAAGGGCCTCCCCCCATCCTCATCCTCATCCGCCCATGCCCCGGCACTCACCGACGCCTGCCTGCTTGCGGCAGAAGATGAGGTCAGGGTGGTGCTTGGCCATGGCGAGGCGATACCCGCCCGGCGCTGCTGCCGAGAGCCCGCGCAGCCCTCACCTCCGCACCGCCCTCGGGTCCTGGCCGGCGTGAGCACCACTGCTGCCGAAGCGCCTCCCTCCAGCAGGGAAACGCCGGGAGATGCCGAGATAAACGCTTCCCCGTGAAGTCACTCCATCCCTAACCTTTCCCCGCCGAGAGGAGCCCCGCGTGGCAGCCGACGACCCTTTCACTGCGAGAGTGTCTCCCTGCCAGGACCCGCTGGCCACGCCCCCCGCCGGAGACGCCAAAGGGGCCGCGGGACGTCATCGCGGCGCGACTCCATCTTTGTCAGTGAACA
>WBMY01015538.1:114143-143442 GCA_013397315.1 Donacobius atricapilla
TTTTTTTTTTTTTTTAGCTGAATCATGGTGAATGTTGGAAACTTGGCCAGTGTTCTTAAATCAGGGAAGATGAGGAAAGAGGGTATTTTGGGTTTCAGCTGGGATTTCTAGGACAGATTTCTCAGACAGGAGTGCATGTAACCTAGTTGCTACTCTTTTGAACATGAACTTTTGCTCACTGGGATCGTCTGCCTTACTGGCTGCCAAAATGCAAGTTATTTTCTGAATTCAGACTCCCCTTGCATCTGGCACATTCACTGCAAAATAAGGTAGCAAAATAGCTACCTTAAAATCTGTAAAGAGCAGTGTTAGCTTCCTTACAGAGATTTCAGAAATAATAACCTACTTATTATTGACTGGCTTTCTTCTGTCTTTTAAAGAAGCTTTCACCTTGTAAAATACCAATAGGCTTAGAAACCCTGTAATGATTACTGCCATTCCTTTTACTGAAATTTGAACACGGATGCTCCAACTGGAATGAGAGATTCAATGCCAGGTGAGAGGAGGTCACTTGGCAGCTGCTTGGTCAGCTTGGAAATCTTGGTCAGCTTGGAAATAAACAGTTCCCGGATAAAAGAGAAAATTTACAGATTGGTGGCTCTACTTCCCTTGGCTGTTGGGCTCAAGGGACTTCTCACTACTTTTTAAAAAAACACCGTGGAAGCCGCCACAAAGCATTAGTACATTCCCTCTCAGAGAAAAGTGAGACGGAATGAAGCTGGGAACTGTCAGGCTTGTGACTTTTCATTAATCTTGTCGTTTTGCCACCCTGTTTCTGAGGATGCAATAGAAGAAGGACAGGCGTGGAGAATAGACAGGTGTGATGAGTGATATATTGTAGATTCTTTGTGAGGAGAGATCAGATTTTTGAACCAGGCAGTTTATGCTTGATGGTGGGTGGTGGTGGAGCCTTAGACTTGGCTGGGTGCTAACATAAGAACAACCATATTAAATCAGATTGATTCCCAGCAGAAATACAGGATTACATTTATATCCTGGTAAAATGAAGATGGCACTTTTTAAATAGGCGTGTTTTAAAATTCTTATGTAGAGAAAAATGATTCTCCAGTCTACTGAAGCTGATTGGTCTGGACAGTTATTTTCCCTGGGTCATACTGGCCATTACAGAAACAGACCTTCAGTTTTCCAGACTTCTCTGGGCCCAGACAGAATCCTTTACCTTAAACATGCTCTCTTCCTGCTTCTGGTAGCCTGAAGCTGTGGTCAGCAGGATTCAACTACATTGTATTGCTGATCTTGTGATTACCAGCTGAACGTTGACATAGTATTAGAAAAAATATTACATTTCCTTGTGCCATTTCATGAAGTGAAAAAACCCATAGACATGTATGTTCAAGAAGAAAAGATTTTACCTGAATTTTGTGTGAAAAGTTTTGTTGTACCTCTTTTTGGAGCGCCCTGCTTCAGATTTCTGTTTAATCAGCTTTGGTCCCAGGCAAGACTAAGATGCTATGAAGCCTCTGCTGTTACTTTTATTTGCATATCTATTCTTAGCTATGATGAATTAAGAAGAAATTACTGGATTAAACCACAGTACATTTCCTGGCCTGGGAAAAAGATTATTTTTCCATGAACAGTGATTAAATAGCTCAGTGGGGTTTTTTTCAGCCACTCCAGCAGTTGTAAACTTTCACAAAACAGTGAATATCTTGTAAGGTAAAAAAAAAAACCAGGCCAGGACAAAGCAAACATAAAAGTTACGAAGCTACTAGATAAAGAGCAGCTTTGCCTACTTTGTATGTTAAACAATGACAAGCTGAGTGGTGTTTGATTGGATGTGGGTGGTTGTTCTGGGGTTTTTTTTCTTTGTTTTTTTTTTGCTGGTGGAAAAGGAAAGGTCTGAAGTCTGACACCTGTGGTAAGTTCTGGAAGTTCTAAGATTAAAGTGCATCACAGTGAAATTTGATGCCTGGGTTTCCCATGCACTCATGGAGGAGCAGTGCCCTCTTTGTATCATCAGGTTCATTTTCCTCAGATATTCTTTCATGACAGTGGTGTGCAGCCTGTAGTCTGTACTACTTCTACCAAAAGCTCTTTGTATAATGGCTTAGGATAGTATGGTATAAATGCAAACTGCACCCGTATTGCTAGTGCACTGAGTAGTGGATCTTGCCTAGCTTTCCCAAATTTTTTGTTGCAAAAGATAATAACAAGTGTTACCAAAAGGACAATAAAACAAGAGATTTGGCTAAAAATTGGTGATGTCTCTTTGATTCTGATTATTTCAGGCAATCTTTTCAATGCTGGTAACAAGAAAGCTGGAAAAAATATTCGCAGGGAAACATTAAAGTGCTTGAACAGGTTTAAAGAATTAATTCGGTTTTTTGACAGTGGTAAAAAAAAAGCAGTGGTAGAAACAATGATTGTGTTTTGAACAAGGAATATTTACAATCACACATGCAAAAGGGGTGTTAGTGTAGTACCGCTACATTTATTAACCTGTATTTATGAAAACTTTGTAACTCTGAAATAGTGGATGAATAGAAAAAGCAGGATTAAGATTAAGATGTAATAATGGAGGAGGAGGAACTCTGAACTCTTCAGTATGTTTCCAGACTTCTAATGCTGATGAATGAGACTTGGAAAGCATGTAAAAAATGCATGTGCCAAGTCCTTGGAAGTTTTTATGGAGGCTGCCTCAGTTTTCAAAGCCGTGTGAGAGCTTTTATAGCTCTGGGCACTGACTTGTCTCTTTCAGGTCAGGTGGTGTTAAGGTGCCTCGACATAGCCTGCCCGTGTTCCAGGAAACTGACTGTGAAGGCTGCCAAGTGAAATTTGGGCTTTTTTTTTCCCTGGCACTTTGTGCTGATTCATTCAGCTGAGTATAGTTCACCTGTCATGCAGTTAACTCACTTGTAGAGTAGGTGCAAGGCTTTTTGGAGGAGAAAGGTGAGGGTGCCTTTGTGAGAGTGAGGAAAAGAGCACCTGGATCTCTGCAGCCAGGCTAGCGGAGCTGGTGTGTTTTTTCCACATCTTGCTTCTACTGCTCTGTGTTACACCGTAGACCAGGCCTGTACACCAAGGTCTCCTTGTGGAAATATAGTAAGTTTTGTAGCAGTATGGAGGGACCCTGCCTAGGAAACTTAGTCTGTGATGGTGGAACAGAGGCGTGTCCACTCAGACTCATGCTGTATCGCCTGCCAGTCCTTCAATGTCAACTCAATGCCGGCAAGCGAATATAAACCTAGGGATAGTTTGCTTTAGAAACAGCATTGATTCTTCTCCACCGTGACTTTAATGTGTTGGAAGTATGGTGCTTTCTTGAGAATTGGCTCAGCATTGCCTGAAAGCAGATTTCTCATTTGAAGGCACAAGGCATCTGGTGCAATAAATAAAAATGGGAATAATTTAGTAAATGCTACCTGTTCTGGGTACCCTGGTGTCCCACTGTTTAAGATCACATGCAGTATTGTAAGATGAAATGTATTTGGGTACCTTTAAAAACTTTTGCAATTTTTCTGTTCCTTGGTCTGTAAAATCCCAGTCACAAAAACTGAAACACATTTTTTACTGATATGTTACAGAAATTCCCTCTGCAGGGTTCCAGTGTTAATACTCTCCCTTTTTCAGCATGCCTTGAATAGTGGGGTACGACGCTACCATGTTGCTCCCATCCTGTGCCAGCGGGCCAAGGTGGCCATGAGCCATTTTGAACCTAATGAATACATAAATTATGAAAAGCTGGAGAAGAACATCAACATCGTCCGTAAGAGGTAAGAGTGGAGAAAGGAAGAAGGGAGGGGTCAGTGTATTGATCTGAGCTCTGCAGTGACAGGAGAAGGAAAAAAAAATGTCGAGAGGGCCCTGGCACAAGGAATGTTTACCAGGGAAAACAGCGCTGAACAGTGGCAGTTTTAAATGTAGTGAAGCATGAGTTGTAGTGTCTCGTCATAGTGGTGGGGCACTGTGGGAAGGGTTGAAGGATATGATGAAGCACTGCAACATGCAGAGAACCAGGCCAGTGCAGAGGAGGTGCTGGAAAGAGCTCCATCCTCTTTGTTAATATCCTCGTTGAGGAGTCTTCACATTGGCCCCTGCTTTCTGGGGCAGCAGCGCTTGGGCAATGGTTGTTATAGGCTAATGCTTCTTTGCGCTGTGTTCTGCTGTAGGCGTTACATGTATGGAACAAAGGGCTAGGAAATCATAGCATATGTAAACATAGTGACCTTAATCTGCTGATAGAGGCTTGTGTGCCTGCTAATTTGTCATTCCTGCTCCACGTATTGTGGTAGTGGTTTGTACGACTTGTCCTTCAGTCTTTGTGTCCCTTGTTAAATGTGGTAGCTCGCATTTCAAGTTGTTGTGTTGATTTAGTTACTTCTCAGAAGATCTTGCTACATACAGAGATTCCTCGGCTGATACAGCTGCAAGATGAAAGGTCTGAGGTCACGAAACTCCACTTAGTTGTATTTGCTGTGGGATCTTATATCTGTGAATTGAGTCTGACCTCTGTCTCACCTCAATATTTGCTGTCCTGAAGTATGATTCAAAAAGTGAGCAGTCAATCTTTTTTTACAGTACAGGAAGATTAGAAAAGAAAGCATAAAATGACGTCAATTCATATGTTTTTGAACTTTATGAACTGAACCCTTGTTTTAACCATGTGCCAGTTGATATTTTAGTGCTGTAAGAAGAGCATGGAGGTTTCTGTGAACTAATAGGTCTTAACAGTCTGAGCAATATATGGAAGCATTCTGTTACACGCTTAAAAGGGCAAATGTTGAAGTACACAAGATGCGGATACTAAAATTATTCTCCCTAAAATTATTCTCCCCAGGCTTGACCGCCCTCTGACGTTGTCTGAGAAGATTGTATATGGACACCTGGATGACCCAGCAAAACAGGAGATTGAGCGTGGCAAGACCTATCTGCGCTTACGGCCAGACCGCGTGGCCATGCAGGATGCCACAGCGCAGATGGCAATGCTTCAGTTCATCAGCAGTGGGCTGCCAAAAGTGGCTGTGCCTTCCACCATCCACTGTGATCACCTCATTGAGGCCCAGTCAGGTGGTGAAAAGGATCTTCAGAGAGCCAAGGTCACTATTGCAGAGACTTAACTTTTGCCTGTTTGAAAGTGTCCTTGCATTTGAAGGAAGAGCTTATTTTAACTTTTTTTACAGAAGGACAGCCAGGAATCAGATGCAGTGAAGAAACAAACTAAATGGATTTTTGGGAGTTTTTCAGCCCAGATTCATCCAAACCGTGGTCCGTGGTTTAAAGGACCATGAATGTGGGAGAAGCTAGTCTTAAGTTGTTAGTGATGGAAGCCCAGATCATGTGTGTTCTGGAGAGAGAAGATATTTCATCAAAAGGAGAGAAAAAAATTATTTCAGAGGGGAAAAAAAGGAAGTCAGATTAGTCTATGTTGCAGTACGGCAGTGTGAAAAGCTTAATGAACATATGTTCCAGGATTGCACTGGTGTATCCTGTGAGGGGAAGGCTCAAAGTAACAAGTAGTTACGTTCCCAAACCATTTGCTAGTGATTCTCTGAAGTGCAATAACTGAATCATGTGCAGCTTTCATGGCTCATGGGTATAGTATAAAAGTGTGTAAAAGTATGGAGGATGTTGGGTTTTATTTGGGAATTTCAGAGTGTTGTTTGTCCAACTGCTGATCCATTGCCATTTTTAAATTTTACTGAACTATTTCACTGCTTATTCCTCCCCAAATGAGCTTCTGTAATATATAGACACATTTATCTCTTGACATACCACAGTGCATGTGTCAAAGAAATCTTGCTACTCCAAGTGATCCTAGCCTAAGTCCACTGTCAGAGCCAGGAAGAATTGCACCTTGAATGTCGATACTAGAATGTACAAACAGTAAACAGGAGTCAGCTGTATTTTAAGATTTTAATCCACATCTATTCTCAGAAACTTGTGATGTTGGAGTATCTGCTTTTGCCTTTCTTCAGTGGGCCGCAGTAAAGCAACTTGCACCACTCAGGAATAATTTTGGGAGTTCTTGCTCTGCTTGTCTCAGTCCTAAGTTGTGCCATTAACAGTTTGAAACTTAACTAAATCAGACAGTTTCTTTTCTCCCATTCACCTCCTGTTTTCCCCTTTCCCCTATCCCTGCATTTATTCTGAATAGTGCAATTGTATTTGCTGCAGCCCTGCATTGAGCTGAGTCCCTTCTTTGCCATCCACTCTGAGCAGTGCAAGTAAAGGTCCTGCCTTCTTCTGACTGGCTTCTGCTGCTGCCAATTGGCACACAATGAATGCTGGCAGACCAGAGGGTGGTTTGGATTTACTGGGGGAAAGATGCACAAACAGAGTGGAATGACCCAACTCCCAGTGGAAGACAAGGCCTAAAGAGCTGCTGCTGCGTCTTGGGAAACTTCAGCAAATGTGTGCAGAGACAGTTCTTCAATTATCTCGTTTCCCCTTTCTCTTTATTCTGAAGTTTAGCTGCATGAGAACAGTCTTCGAGAAATTCTCTCCTTCTAGGGCTTTTCTTATCTACTCCAGCACTCTTCTGCCAAGAACTGTTGGGATATAATAGTGTCATACTTCCTTGGCTACCATGGTTTTTCTCACAAGCAATTTTCACGTGTAACCTCCACCAATAATGGTGACAGTGCAGCAAGAAAGGCAGCATTGTGTGAGTCTTAAAGCTGGGACTTGCTAGAATGACAAATGACACTCACCAACTCCCCTGGCAGTGAACAACTTCCAGTTCCATTTCTTAATCTTTAAAAATAAAGCCAGGGTATTTGTCTAAGGGATTTGAAATGTCTCCAAAGCATTTGTATAGGAAAAATAATACCTGGTAGAAAAGGAAGGAGGGGCTAGAATGAGTGATAAAACAAGTTAAAAAACCCCTGAGAATAGGAAAAGTGAGCACAGCATTTTTAAATGCCTTATTGGCAGAGTTTTCCTTGTATTGTGCTGTTTGTAATTACAAACTAAAAAAAGAATCTTAGTAGAGCTACAAGTGGGGTGAAATTAAATGGCCTGTCAAAACTGTCAAACAGTCTTAATCTTAACCTTTTGGTTTTAAAAATTATGTGCACCTCCCTCCAGCTGCTGCAAAAGTTGGAAGCAAGCTACAGGCAGGCATGTGAAAGAATGAAACATGTCTGAATGAGTTTTTGATGCATGGAAGAACAAAATGTGGTACTAAGGCTCTGTGCTTCCCTGTGTGAATAGGATATAAACCAGGAGGTGTACAACTTTCTATCAACGGCTGGTGCCAAGTATGGAGTGGGATTCTGGAAACCTGGGTCAGGAATCATTCACCAGGTAAAGTGTGTATGTTTGCAGTCTTTTAACATGCAGTGTGTCTTTTACCTTAGGGTGGAGAGAGCGTTCAAGTAGAAACTTTAGAATTTGACCAGTTTAGGGAAACAACTTGCTTTGCTTTAGGCAGGCAAGGTTTCTTACTTGCTGTCTCTCAGTTATTTTGACAACAGTGGGGGTTTTTTTTAAAGGTTATTTTGGTCAAACTGTAACCTGATGTGTGATTAGGTAGTGCCAACAGCATGCCGTATGAATCACAGGAGCTTGAAATACCTTAGCTGCTTGTGGGCTGGCTCCTCTTAGTACAATTCAGACCGTGAGGTGAGGTCATGAAGCTGGCTACATAGGGTTAATGTGAATTGGTTTTGGTGGTAAGGAAGGCAGCCTTAGGAACATACTTTTTTTAGGGTTATTGTGTATGCATTTAGTTTTGTAAAACCCAGAAGAGTATATGAGGACACAACAGAGCAGCATACTTCAAGTATTTAAGAGTGGTGACACAGAAGGAGTTGCTAGGTGGATTTGAATAAAATGCACAACGGTTTCCAAGTCTGAGATTGTCTTGTTATTACACTTGGATCTGAAAAAGAATATGATAGTCCCAAGATAACTTACCACTTCATGAGGCTTTTTGTTTTTTTTAAAACCAACAAAACCCATCCTCTGTCAGGATGTCCCTAACTTGCTTGTGGTTGGTTTGCTTTGAGGGTCCAGTAGTCATTTTTCATTGTTCCTCTGAGTCTCAGGCAGCAAAAGCTGAAGAGCAGCATGAAGCAAAAGGAGTGGAGAGGAGAATGGATGACTGGTAAGCATCCTGTCAGCAGGGAACTTGTGACCAGGTGCAGTCAAGAGCTCTCTGGTATGTTTTCTTAGCTACAAAATGAGTTACTAAGGTTACCTTAACTTAATGTGATGCAACAGATGAACTCTTCAAAAGGTTATGGAACACCTCAGGTCATTTGTGTTCTGAAACCACTCATAACATCTGTCACGCAGCTACATAGGTCTGTGCTGTGGTTACCAGTCTTCTTGTGGCTTTCTCTGGCTGGAGGAAACTGGTCTTGTTGTATAGCTTGAGTACAACTCTGCCAAAGTTGAGGCCTTGAGAGTGACCTTTCTCACACAGATATGTTAATAGAGGAATATAAAGAATACAAGAATATAAAGCTGAAAGTTCTGAAAGCAAAGCCTTGGTCTTTTTGGTAAAGGACTGCCTTATTTCTGTTCAAGCTGTTCTGTGATGCATGTGCTGTGAGTTCTGTGCTTCCCAGAAAGGCTGTCCCTAGTGTTGGTGTGGCACATATGCAGTGAGAAGTTCATTAGCTTGAGTTCTCTACAGTGTTGCTACCACAGAAATCTCATTATTTCGTTGAAGAATGGTTTTGTGGTTTTGTTAATAGTTGAAAGGTCTTGCACGGAACTGGTAGCAGCAATAAGGGAAGGGCAGCCTCTTGGTGTCTTGGTGAGAAGTTCTTCTTTGTAATTAAATTTTGGCTGGCTGCATAGATTGGAAGAGCCTGTTGGTATTATGCTGCTATGGGAACACAAAGGCTACAGAGGGTCTCGCGAGCATTGAATAAGTGAACTGACTTGCTCAGCTGTTTGTTAAGAGTATGGAGATTATGATACAGACTCTTCAGCCCTAACAAAGGTGGCACCTTAGCAAAAGCCTAAACTGGAAGGAAGAAAAAGGGATTATTTTCTAATTTTTTTTATTATCCTGGGATGGGAAAGGATCCTGGGACTGAGACTTGGTACCTTGTTTTGTCATTACATCCTCCAGAAGGAGTTTGAAACAGAAGAGAATTTCCAATCCAACCCAAATTCAGTTATTTTCTTGCTACTGAAATCTGCAAATACAGACTGACCTATATGCTTGTTCTTGTCTTCTTGCTGCTGTCTTCCCCCTTCTTTCCCACGAAACAAGCAAGCAAACAATCCGTTTTTATTTTCAGATCATTCTGGAGAACTACTCCTACCCTGGGGTTATGCTGATCGGCACAGACTCACACACCCCCAATGGAGGTGGCTTGGGGGGAGTCTGCATTGGTGTGGGTGGAGCTGATGCTGTGGATGTCATGGCAGGAATCCCTTGGGAGCTCAAATGCCCAAAGGTAGGAGCAGAAGGAATACTAAGTTTTCATGCCAATGGTGAGATATATGATGTGTAAGGAGCATTGATTTTCAGGTACTATGTGTATAAGGCACCAGATACCATTGCAGTGTGACAGGAATATACCCTACAGGAGAACTATATCCTGCTACCTTTCTGACAGGAAGTGATGACAGTTGTTTTTTTCCCCTCATTGATGTTGCTCAGGTTATTGGCGTAAAACTGACTGGCAAGCTCTCAGGGTGGACTTCTCCTAAAGACGTGATCCTGAAAGTGGCTGGCATCCTCACTGTCAAGGGTGGAACGGGTGCCATCATTGAATACCATGGGCCAGGTGTGGATTCAATCTCCTGCACAGGTAAGTCAACACAGATCTCTTACCTGAGTGGATTGTTGGTGGAGTTGAGTGTTGAACTATCTGTGGGGGCTGGGAAGGGAACCAAACAAGAAGTACTAAATGTTCTCCCGTAGTCTGGGCTGGCAGTTCATAGATGGCAAACTGGAAGAGTGGTGTAACAAGATAGCACTCTCAGTGGAAAAAGTGACCTTTCTCCATTAAATCTTCTTGTGATTCTGAGAACATGGAATGGTTAATTGTGAAGAATCCTGTAAGATGATGTGTCAGGATAAGAATAAGGGTGGATGTAATCCAGTGTATACTTAGAGGGTGGAGATGTTTGCGATAAAGGAATGACATTTGCATTTCAGCCTAAATAGGCTGTGAAAAGAAAAAAAAAAAAAACAGGTTAATGGGAATGTATGTGTGACAGCTGCTAAATGAGGAGCAGAGGTTCTGAGACCAGAAAGCAGTTTATAACATTCAGTTTATACTAGCTAATTGTGAATCTTGGGTACTGAATTTGAATTAGCAGAAGTGTGGTGGTTAGAACCAAATTACAAGAAATGTGTCTTCCTTTAGCTTGAAGTGAAGCCCTCAAGCTGGACTTCGCCTCTCAATTTGCATGACTTGGCTACAACGTGGAATACTTGGTTTTACAACTGAGAGCAATTTGGGATTTTTCTTTTATGAAATCAGAACAGTTTTCTATCTGCTTCTAGTTTGTTAAATGTAAAACAAGGGCTTCTGCAGCTTCATTGCTGTGTCCTTGAAAGGGATGGTTGATCCCAGTGCTCAGCAAATATTTGGAATTTTTAAATTGTGTTCTGTCACTGGAAGCATTTTATTCAGCCCATTAAATTTCTCACAAATGTCTGGCTCCTGTAAAGATAAAAGAGGTAGTAGAGAGGGACAGGACACACATTGCAGGGAGCAGAGACACTGCTCACTGCTATAAATTATTTGATGCTCAGTGCAAATACGGGTTCCTTGTTATCCCTTCCAGTATCTGCAGATAGCAGTGTAACTTTTGGCTCATTCCTTCCAGAAGAGTCTGGTTGCTGGCACTGTATTGATCAGAAACGTAGGGGGCTGAGCCAGCCATTATGTTGTCAGTCTCCTCTCAGCTGTGGCTTTAGGTTTCTGTGGCTGATACCCTGATCTCTCTTAGCTTTGCTGTCTTTTGCATGACTTTCGTAGAATTGGGTGACCTTGGACTTTCTCCTTTGACGCCATGGTCTCTTCTCCCATTTCTCTAGGAATGGCAACAATCTGTAACATGGGGGCTGAAATTGGAGCTACCACGTCAATCTTCCCTTACAATGAACGCATGAAGAAATACTTGGGCAAGACTGGGCGAGCTGGTAAGAGGATTTGGGGATTGAAGTGAATAGAAGTATGGGTTCAAGTGAAGATGTGTTCTGGGAGCAGTATGCTCCTACAGTGTTGTGAAATCCCTGCAGCCTTTTGATATAATACCTAGGATTGGCCCTGGCAAGATAAGTTATAGTCACCTGCTTTGCTTGAGAGATAGGACCTCCCAATGGTGCTCTGTGCACAATGGTTTGCCCCTGACCCCCCCTGGACATGTCGTTTTTCCCCCCCCATTTCTTTGTGTCTGACCCTGGTGACTGGCCCCATTTTCCCTATAGGATACTGACCTTACCTGCCCTTTGCACCTCCCCCATGCCTCAAGGTCACTGGCTGCTGTAGCTCATACTTAAGCCAAGAACCAGGTCAGAAATACCCTCTTTTGCACTGGACCACTCATTCAGCAACACTGGAAATAAACTTGGCTGGAATCGATCCAGGCAAAGAGCCTTCTGCCTCTCCTTGCTGCTAGCCACGTGGCATGTGGATGTGTGAGCTTGACTGCTTTGCCTGAGCTTCCCCAAACAGCTTCTCCTCTGGACTGGTTTGTTGGGGATCAGGCATCTGCTCTGCTCCTAAAATACACGTTCCTACATTGTCTGATGTGAGTCTTGACCTTTTGTGGTCCTGTAGGTCATCTGCTACAAGTAGGTAGTCTGTAGATGAAGTGGCTGGGGAATTATACAGTGGACCCCCCTGTGTGTAGTTGTTCTAGACTTTTTTTTTCTCCTTCATATTTGCTGCACTTTTCAGATCTTCCTTCTTTCTTATTCCAGATATAGCTGCACTAGCGGATGAATTCAAGCAACATTTGGTACCAGATTCTGGTTGTCAGTATGACCAGGTGATAGAAATCAACCTCAGTGAGGTAAGACTTCCTTTCTTCTTGCCGTCTTGAATGCTGTGAGACTCTGCTTTGTGTGAATGAGGACCAAGCTGGGAGTTTGATGCAACATCCCTGGTGCCATGCTAGAGCACGTGAAATACATTCAGGTCTGTTTCACTGACAGCTTATGCTCCATTGTTCATGTTGGAGAATTCTAGTTAAACAACTTCCAGATAGAGCTGTGAAAGGAATTGATTTGCTGTTGTGTTTTGGGGTTATTCTTTGCTACTGTGATTTCTGACTTTGTCATTGTTTCTTAAAGCTGAAACCGCATATCAATGGACCTTTCACGCCAGACCTGGCACACCCAGTGTCAGATATTGGTGCTGTGGCAGAAAAGGAGGGCTGGCCTGTTGATATCAGAGTTGGTGGGTAGCTTTTGTTCTTTCTGCCTTCATACTTGTGGCATAAACATTGTTGTCTTGGGATAAGGTTTTGGTCACATAGCTTGGGATCCAGTTTTTCCACTGCTGTTGTATGTCCTTTGACTTAGGTGCAGTGTCATCTCTTCATGGCCATATGAATTTTCTGGGAAAAGTAGGGACCACATGGGCCAAGTGTGTAGGATGAGGTCCAGGATAGTAGGAGGGATTTTAATCTCAAGAGGTAGACCAGGTTTTCTTCCATTTTTGCAACTTTTGAATGTTTGGATTGACAAGAATGTTACCCATTGAAGATGGCTTTTGTTAAAAGTCTGTGGCATGGATTTGCCTGTTGCAGAGATTTGTCAGGAGCTTGATTGTCAGCACTCCCCGAAGTTGGCTGTTGAACTCGTGGGACATAGTAAAATTAGTACTAAAAAGCAGGCTTAGAAATTTATGTACTTGGTTTTGGGATGGTAGCTTGTGGGCTTGCTTCTCAACTGTTGCTCATGGAGTGGAGGAAGGAATGAAAAGAACAGAAATACATTGTAAAGCTGTATCCCAGGTAGGGAGTGTATTATATGATAGTGTTAAAAATAGGATACAGTTACAGCAGCTGTAACTGGAAGAGAATTTTTATTTTGCTGCTTAGCACCAGAATGCTGTCAGGATTGTACAACATGTCCTCATGTGGTCTTCATACTATAACAAAAATGTTTTCTTTTCATCATTTCCTCCATTTCTTGCCATTTTGATTTGAAGCTTTTTCTGTCTTTGTGGAACAATACCTCTATTTGGTTATTTGCTTAACCAAAGTGTGAGTAGGTGACGTGCAGGTCTTATAAAACAATAACCTAGTTAGACTAGACTAGCAACTGGGTATTGTGTTCTGGCTGTGGAACCTCCAGAGCTGGACAAGGGATTGCTTGTGACCACAGTATATTGCTAGGAGGCTTGACAGTGTTAGTACCTGAAAGCCTTTCAGATTCCTTATCAACAGAAAAAGTTGTTTGTCCCTTGTTTGTTCTTCTGGGAGACAGGTCAGGGAGAATCTTCCAAGTACCGGGGCTGCAGTAACCCCTACCCTGTTTCTGTCACCACAGGCTTGATTGGCAGCTGCACCAACTCCAGCTATGAGGACATGGGACGCTCTGCAGCAGTGGCAAAACAGGCTCTTGCACATGGATTGAAGTGCAAATCCAAGTTCACAATCACACCAGGGTCAGAGCAGATCCGTGCCACCATTGAAAGAGATGGTTATGTGAGTATGGCTGCTCCTTGCACTTCCAAACAGAAAGGCTTAAATTCTTCAGGACAATACTCAAGGGGCCAGAGTAATGGAAACCTCCTAAACTTTGTCTTCCTCCTTAAACTTATTGCTGGAGGTGCAATTACTGATGTAGTAACTGGTCTTGTGCTACTGTGCCTGTGGCTCCTGCCGTCATCTTGACAGTGTTTTGACCTGGTATCTTTATTACCTGGGCATGTAAGAGCAGGATTAGAACTGAACAAGGCTGAGGCAATTGTCAGAAACTGGGGCCCCGAGGAGGAGGTAACAGTATGCATAGCAAGGGATGCCTCATGCTCCTGGGATTCTGTAGGTGGCCATGGCTGACAAAGGGCTGCAATCCACTTTTATTCCCATATATAAAGAGAGCACACTCTTTTGTTGGAAGGTGGTTCCCAATTTAGACCAAACTTATGGCAAAATTCATATTGACTTAGAAAGGAACGTTTCTGTTGAGGAACCATTACCTACTTCCTTTTTTCTGTGCAGAAAATGTTGTTTTAGTTAGCTTTACTATTTAGTAAATTTTAGGTGCTGTCATAGTGTGAGGACAAAGTGTTACATATGGATATGTCCAGCCAATGCTTGATGGCTTTTGCAACCAAGTCCTACCTTTCAAGTCATCACCTTTCCTTACCAGCTGCCCCCTTAATTGAGTTGTTTGCTGAGTAGACTGAGCAGGCACACATACTTGCCTGCACTGTTACCAGTTCTCTCCTTGCATGGACAGGAAGTCTATAGAATATTAATCAGACCAGATACTGCCCTTCAGTCAAATGTCTGTGAGTAGCTGGATTGCTCAAGTTGAAGCAGGCAGAGAATGGGAACATCATGGCAAGTCCTGTGCTCTGCCCCAGTGTTAACTTACAGTCTTACTGGGGTCAAACCCCATGGATTTATAAAAGTAACTCAAAACTGAAACAAAGAAGGGAATTTTCTTTGGCTTGGTGCTTCCTGTTAGTGAAGGGTTGAAAGGGCAACCCCAGAAACTCATTCCAGGCATTCTAAGGTAACAAAGTTGTTTTCTGCCCCCAGGCAAAAATCCTTCGAGAAGTTGGAGGGCTGGTTCTTGCCAATGCTTGTGGGCCATGCATCGGCCAGTGGGACAGGTAAAATGAAAGATGGACCTCACTCTAGCTTTGCTTTTTTCAGCTCCCAAAATGCTTTGTGAAGCCTGATTTGATTGTAAATATCACACACTGGTAATTAAATGTTTAAAAACCAACTGGCCATAGCTGTCTGATAGGTACTGGAGGCTGCAAAAAGAACTACAGAATTATATAAATATAATTTATATTATGTTTAAAAAGAACTACAGATTTATATTGAGACTTCAGGTGAATAAAGCTGCCGAATGGTCACACATTCTGGAGGCTTTTTGTAGAAGGCAAAGAATGGGGTGAAAGATTTCTTGTCTGTGAGAGAGTGGACTGAAGTTTGTATGGTCCATTTAAAACAAGAAAAGTGAATTGATCCAACTTCAGTCATTGGAGTGGCAGGGAGAATAATTCCCAATAGAAGGGATGGGAGGCACATTCTTATGTTGCTTTATCACGAATGACCATGGGATATCCAAAGGCAATGTCCTTAGCTCATTATTGTTTAGACAGTTCAACAGTGAACAACATGGGCTGTGAAAACTATTGCAAGATTGACTTGGGTTTGCAGTCATTCATTTTGGGTCTGTGCTTAAGGGAGGAAAATGTGTACAGGCACCAGCTCATGTTTTTATGATAGTGATTGCTGCCAAAACCAAGCTGGGGGATTCTAGCAGTGAGACATCTAGAAACAATATTCCATTTGGATCTGATGAGCATGTTTGCTTCTTTCACAGGAAGGACATCAAGAAAGGAGAGAAAAATACAATAGTTACATCCTACAACCGGAATTTCACAGGTCGCAATGATGCCAATCCAGAGACTCATGCATTTGTGACCTCTCCAGAGGTAATAAACAGCCAGAGGAGGGGCTGTGGAATAGTTCAGGCTACTGCAGAAGAGGCCCAGTGTGCCTTGTTTAGTAGCTTGGCTAGTGGCTTTGAGACTTAGATGCAGGACTTTCAGATGAAGTGATGGGAGGTAGAATATGCCTTTAAGTTTGTGGGTTTTTGTTTTTTTTTTTTCCTCTTTCTTTCAGATTGTCACAGCCCTGTCTATTGCTGGCACTCTGAAATTTAACCCTGAGACAGATTACCTGACAGGAGCAGATGGGAAGAAGTTTAAACTAGAGGCACCTGATGCAGATGAGCTGCCCAAGCTGGTAACTGCTCTGTCTGGGGGCAGTGTTTTATTTATTCTGATGGAATTTACATGCACTGTCCTCTTCCTTGACATGTGGTGGTAGAGCTAGAATGGGTGCAGTTGCCTGTATTGGCTTGTTCTTCACATGCTGTTGGGGGATGGCTGAGGCTGATGATTTTCCTTTCTTCTTTGGAAGGAGTTTGACCCAGGCCAGGACACCTATCAGTATCCTCCCAAGGATGGCAGTGGCCAGCACGTGGACGTGAGCCCCACCAGCCAGCGTCTCCAGCTTCTTGAGCCCTTTGATAAGTGGGATGGCAAGGATCTAGAGGACATGCTGATCCTCATCAAGGTCAGGAACAAAGTGGGGGAGCATCAGCTATGAAAGGTCTGCTTGAACAACAGGGGTTTGCACAGCAACTACTAGAAGCTTTGGATGTGCCTTTGGGATACCTGATTCCCCCCCCTACATTGTTACGGAAAGGGAAGCAAGGGTCTTCCTTTCTTCCGGAATTTCATTCTGATATTTCTTTCTATTATAACCTCTATATGACTCTTCTCCTTTGGGCTACTGGTTTGCTAATACCATGCAAAAGCAAGTTTGTTATAGCATGTAATATGATCCTGCTCAAACCATGCATTCTGCAGAATTTGTCCCAGTTACAACCTGCAATGGAAAGGTGGATGGGTTCTTTAATTAGCATCTCCAATACTGACTGTTCTAAGATGTATTTTGTCTGAAATGAGGTTACTGGGAATTTCTCATCCATCAGTATGCATGTTCTCTTCCCACTTTATAGAAAGAGAAATTACTTCACACTTGTTAAACATTGCAGTTTGGTCTTTCAGTGGAGACATGGGTTTCTCCTCACTGCCTGAGGTGAGTTAACAGATGGAAACTTCAGTTGGTATGGTGAGGGGTTCTGAAATGCAATCCCTTATGAACTGACCTTTGGGAACATTCCTGATTCTTGGTGACAGATTGGAGGTACTCCTAAGGGCCATACTGTTGTGCAAAAGGTTTTGACACGGGCAATTCCTTTATAAGCACTTCAGAACTTACCAGTTAGAAGGCCATTATCTCTGTTTGGGAATTCTGTTCTTACAAGCTGAGAAGGCTTATGTGCAGTTTGGAAACTTAGAGGGTAACACTTGGCATCTTGATGAAGTTCTCCAGCAGGGAGGCTGAGCTGTAGGAGGAAGGGCTTAATTGCTTTTTGTACCTTAACAACCTGCTGCTGAGGGAAGTGAGGACACAGCAGGAGAGGTCATGGCTAAGCTAATTTTTGTAATTTACCCTTTGGAAAAGGGATGTTGTTCTTGCCCAATGCATGCAGAATGAGCACTCCGTTCTGCTTTAGAGTGCCTTGATTCGGCGCTTTTCAGGGGTTTGTTCCTTTAGAAAGAGATACGATGCTCACAGAATGGGTTAGGTTGGAAGGGACCACAGGGGGTCATCTGGTCCAACCTCCCTGCTCAAGCAGGGTCATCCTGGAGCACATGGCACAGGATTATATCCAGATGGTTCTTGAATATCTCCAGTGAGGGAGACTCCACAAACTCTCTGGGCAATCTGTTCCAGTGTGTTCACTGCGCAATAAAGAAGTTCTTCCTCATGTTCAGGTGGAACTTCCTGTGCCTCAGTTTCTGCTCCATTGCCACTTGTCCTATTGCTGGTCACCAGTGAGCAGAGCCTGGCTTCACGCTCTTGACACCCTCCCTTCAGATACTTTCAGATATTGTAAATGACAGGTCTCCTCTCATTTGTCTCTTCTTGAGGCTGAACAGGAGATGCTCTAGTCCCTTAATCACCTCTGTCACCCATCCCTGGACCTGCTCTAGGAGCTCCATGTCTCTCTTGTATGGGGGAGCCCAGAACTGGACACAGCACTCCAGAGGTGGCCTCACTAGGACTGAGTAGAGGGACAGGATCACTTCCCTTGACCAGCTGGCAATGCTCTTCCTAATTCACCCCAGGATACCATTGGCTTTCTTGGCCACACAGGCACACTGCTGGCTCACGGACAGCTTGTGTGTCCACCAGGACCCCAGGTCTTTCTCTGCAGCACTGCTTTCCAGCAGCCCTCAGCCTTTGCTCGTGCATGGAGTTACTCTTTCCCAGGTGCAGGACCCTGAACCTGCCCTTGCTGAATTTCAGACAGTTCTTTTCCGCCCACATCTCTAACCTGTTGAAGTCTTTCTGAAGGGCTGCAGAGCCCTCTGGAGTACTGACCACTCCTCCCAATTAATGCTTCACAGTTAAAAGTGTTGAGGAAAGGTCAAGTACATTAGTCCATCCTAAGACATTCTTCTCTTCTACTACACTTTAGGTAAAAGGGAAATGCACCACTGATCATATTTCTGCAGCCGGACCATGGCTTAAATTCCGTGGCCATCTGGACAACATTTCCAACAACCTGCTCATTGGTGCCATCAACATTGAAAATGGCAAAGCCAACTCTGTGCGGAATGCGTTAACCCAGGAGTTTGGCCCAGTCCCAGACACAGCCCGTTACTACAAGGTGAGACGTTCCCCTAACACATCTATTTTAAGAGGATGTTTACACTTTGGGCAGTCTGTGCCAAGAATAAGAATCTCACCCTCCTGCTCTCAAGTAACAGCAGCTACGATTTCACTCAGTGCTGAGGCATTTTCTTGGTACTTTCTCTAATGATTGCAGTTCCTGTAGGAGTTTCTGTCCCTACCTGCTATGGGGAAGAAGGAGGAGGATCTTGTGACTCAGAGGGGACCAGAAATGATAGATTAAAGAGGAAGAACTCCTTTAGGCTCTGCACACCTTAAAAGGCATGGGTGTCCTCAGGCTAAGTAAATCTTGCCTCCTGGAATGCTTCACCCATGACTAGTCTAATGTTTAAATAAATTATAGTCTTATCCCCTTCATTATTTAACACTAGGCTTCAAATCTCAAGAACTGTCCTTTTACCCTCTTGAAAACTTGGCACTTGTTTCCGATTTGCTCTTTCAGTAGAGATAAGTTAAAATTTTCCATATCCCTTCCAGAAGTAGAGCAGAGGTCATGGCTTGTGCAAACACTGGTCTGGGTTAACACAACGGAAGGAGAGGTGGCAGGAAAAGGAAGGAAAGGATTTGCTCTGGATCCCAAGAGCAATCCTCCTCAGCCCTTGTCAGCAAGGATGGCAGTGCCTAACTGCTGTGAAGCACTGAACTCCTTTATTTCTCTCCTTTCTCAGAACCCAAGGGAGTCTTCTGGGAGAAGGTGTCCTAGCTTAGCAATATCAATGAAGTACTGAAATTAGATGTATGGGTGGGTATTTATTGTTAATTCCTCACTTGAGTGGCTGCACAAATGTAAACCTGTGTCTTCTGTCACAGAAAATGGGTGTCAAATGGGCAGTTATTGGGGATGAAAATTATGGTGAGGGATCAAGCCGTGAGCACGCAGCACTGGAGCCACGTCACTTGGGAGGAAGGGTCATCATCACTAAGAGCTTTGCCAGGATCCATGGTGAGTCAGGCCTCCCCTGTGGTGTTTGTAAACAGGATGTGTTTGGTTTGAGTGGAAGTGGTGTTTATACCTTGCCCAGGGCTCAACACCTACAGGCATGAACCCTCTCTGTTGACAGATGGCAAGGTGCCTCCTGTCAAGAGTCCTGTTACATACCTGGTTAGATGTGCCACAAGCAGGGGATATGCTGATTTTGCTAAGAGATAGTAATTGTTGCTGGAATAGTACTCTAAGAAGCACTGAGCAGACAGAAAGTCATCCTGCTTCCCCAGAGTGGGGTGTTACAAGTGTGGTTGGTTGGTTTATTCTCCACAGAAACCAATCTGAAGAAGCAAGGTCTACTGCCTCTCACTTTTGCTGATCCAGCAGACTATAACAAGATTCATCCTGTGGATAAGCTGAGCATTGTGGGCTTGAAAGACTTTACACCTGGAAAGGTAACAGTCTGGGTGCCTTGTCATGCTTTTGGCGGCAGGGATGTGCCATTGATGGGGAACAATGGTGAGTTGTGTGCTTATGAGGCAGCACTGGCACTGCTGAGCAGTGCAGCCTGCCAGCCAGGTGAGACATAGTGGGCTAGGAGATACAGGGCAGGTCAGAATCAGTAGTGTTCCGAACAGTTAAGAGAAACTTTTGTACCATACTCTGAATTCCTGGACTTGTTGACTTAGTGTGAGTGTTCCTAGAAGGAACTGCAACCTCACTTCTATATAAGATCTACCCTGAGCTGCAATTTTCCCTTTTCAGCCCTTTAAAACCATGTAGGAATTTTCCTGTGAGAGGTTTCAGATAAACTCCCCCTTGAAAAAGAAGGGAAAATAAAACTGTCTTCTTCCTTTAGCCTCTGAAATGCATCATCAAGCATCCCAATGGGAGCCAAGAAACAATCATGCTGAACCATACCTTCAATGAGTCACAGATTGAGTGGTTTCAGGCTGGCAGTGCCCTCAACAGAATGAAGGAGCTGCAGCAGAAATGAAGCTAAGTACACACAATGCCCCACTGCACTGGACTCAATTCAGCTTTGGCATTTTCATGAAAGTGCAATTCCATGCCTACTGTTGGAATAAATGTCTGATCAAATGTAACCATAGCTTCCTTTTTGTTACGGTACTTCCTCTTCACTGACACTTATGAAAAGGGAGTGCAGCTAGGCTTACTTTCGTCTTTTAAATTCCCCAGCTCCCTTTTTCTATTTTGGCTCTATTTCAGTTCTCCCACAGTTATTTATATTTGGAAATAACCAGCGAAGGTGGATTTATCTGCTCAGTTGGTTGTTTTCTGCCCATTTTCTTTACTGATGGCTGAAGACTTAAAATGAAAATAAACAATGTGACCATCTCTTCTGTCATGTGTTATTGTATTCATCATCCTAATCCCAGTCATCGGTGCTAGGAGGGTGAGAAAGAACTTGAAAATCATTGCTATATGAAGAAAAAAAACCAAATCAACCAATAACTTAGTGTGGTAAAAAAAGAGCCCTCACAGCTGTCCTGGACTGTTTAGCTCTTCACACTGACCTACTGCAGGCTACAGTTGAGATTATGACCACCTTCTCCCCTACATTCCTTTTTGTTCAGGGCAACAATGCCATTATTGCAGAAATTACAAACTTGCAATCAATACCTGCTCTATCTGCTTTCCCAGCACTGCACACTTAGCTTGTTTCCTAAAGCACAACTTACAGCAGGAGATGGATGTTGAGGAGTCTCTCATGAGAACAGCACACAAAACCACATTGCTACCACCTCACTTTACTCCTGGGAGCCCTGACCCTGTCCAAAAGGAGCTGAGCAAAACAGCTACCTGGAGTAGTTGGACTGTTTTCTTCCCCTTGCCCTGGCACTACCCCAGAACAGCCCGTGTGGAAACTTCTCACTTGTTTCACCCAAATTTACACCTATACAAACAACTGGGGGGTTTCTGCAAACAGTTTTCACCACAGCTTATGTGAGCACTGCTGCTCTGTAGGTGGGATTCAGTAAATTTATTGCTTGCACAGATGGACCTCAATTACTATGTGAACCTAAAGAATTCTAGGATCCCTTTTAATTAGGGCATCGCACCAGGAATAACAGTTGAGAATTAAGGGGTTCTAACGATGCTGCAGGGAGGGCAATGATGACTCAGGCTTTGTTTTCACAGTTGGAGGTTAAGCAGACCTACTGTTCCAGGGAATTACAGCTCCTTCCTGCCAAACGTGGCTGGCTTTATAATTATGTGCAACATCACTCTCTTGGCAATGGGCCCTGCATAGATTTTACTCACTGTTTTGTTCCCTTCTTTCCTTGTACTGCTGTCAGGGAGGGTGATGGCAATTGTTTGTCACTGGCTGTTAGCATAGAGCAAAGCACTGGTCTCATCTCTGTCTGCCTTGCAATCTAAGTAGCTAAGCTGCAAGAGGCAAGTGTTTTCTTCCTGCTAGGCAGGAAGCTAATAGTTTCCCCACAAATTGTACAGAAGGCAGGCTCTGTGGTTTTTACTATTTATTCTGCTTACAGTATTAACACCACCCCCAAACAAGGATATAGCTTGCTCAAAGCAGCCTTGGTCCATTTCAGTCCCTAATTTCATATTTTCAGTCAAACTCTTGCAAAGTTTAGTTCACTCTGCATAAATGCAGCCCACCCAAAAAAGTAATTCCATTCAGCACCATAAGCAACCTGTAGTTTTCCACATCTTCACTAATCCTGAGGTACTTTTGGGTAGAAGTCGTTCTCTGTTCCTTTTGGCTGACTTCATCCGTGGGTGAAGTTACCACTCTTAGCAGAACGTCGCTACCACCTCCCCTGCTCTCCCAGCAGCAGTATTTTCCAGGTCTCCAGAGTACCACACCTCTACTCCTCTAAGATCAAGCTCTCAGCCTAAGGAGCAGTACTTCTCAATAGATATTCTCTTCTGCCTTTATTTACTGAAATCAGCTCCTTCCTTAATTCAGGCAAGCAAAGATCTCCACAATTTAACCTCCAGGGCAGGAGACCAAAGCCCCAGCTGAGTTTGTAGCTGCTGTGCTGTGCTTTTTGTGCCCATAAATTCACTTCTGCACATCAGTGAAGATGTTTCTTGAAAGCAACTGTCTCTCTCTGGCAGCTTGGAGGCTGAAGGCAAAACAGAGACTGGCAGGTCTAATTCCTTATTCAGCTTCAGAGGAGCAATGAGCACCAGCAGGGTCCCATTATTCCCCAAACATCCACTGGAAAGACTTTCTGTGGAGCAGGCTCCGATGGTAGCTAACTATTTGTCCACCATGACAGGAGGCCCAGGCCTGGCTCGCTGATTGATCCCTGTTCACAGAGAGAAGATGAGAGCATACAATTGTAAACTGCATAGAGAATAGAGGAAAATGCCTAAAAATACACCATCTCTCCCATCTAAGTTATGGAACGCAGCTGCCACTGCTTCAGGTCCACCTTTCTCATGCATTGTACTTGGGTGGGTTTTATGCCAGGACGCTGCAAGGAAAGACTGTTAGGCTGCCACATAAACCTTGATGCTCCCAGCTCTGTAGTCTTCATACCCATGCAGTTTGCTTTAAATCAGCCTCCCAGAGGGAACCACCACCAACCACTAAGTGTTCCAGTGAAAACACTCAGAGCAACCACAAGAACAACCTCATTTCTCCCCTTCTGCACTCCTTTCATTTTGTGACTCTGCTTCATGGTCAGCTTACAGCAACCAGTTCTTTGGGAAAGGAGTGCTATTTTAGACACTGAATAAACCACAACACTTACAAGGCCTTAAGAATGAATGCACATAGTTACCACAAGAGTGTAGGGTGCCTCTTTCTTCTGGACTTCTTCTGCGGCATTTGAAGTGGAAGCCTCTGCAGAGCTTGGACCGGTTGGTGACGTATCAACAAATGTTTCATCCACAACTCGGAAGCGGATCTCTTCCCCAATGTCCATGTAAAGGTCATGGGCCCCTTCTTCTGTTTCATATTCCCACACCCACACCTGCTCTGCTTCATCACTGGCCAAGGATTAAGGAGGGAAACAGTATTCTGCTTGCCAGATCACTTTCTGACTGTTCTGAGAATAGACTCGATTCAAAGCCTTTTCACAGTTTTTTCCCAAACTGCAATGTGCTGTCCCAGGTCATTGTCTGCACAGCCCAGAAGCCCCCATCTTTCTGATTTTCCTGCATCAAGCTGTATGCTGCTGGTCTACACATCCCCCCAAAAAACCCAGCAACAGGAAAGACCCCCAGACAAGGAAAACTCCTCAGACCCAAGACAGCCTTGCCTACCACACTGAAGTACATTGGATGCACATGTATGTAGACATTACATATGGTAAAACCTGCACTCTATCTTCAGCAGCAACCAAGTCTGGAGGCAGGGAATACAACTGGGCAGGGGACGCTGCCATTCATTTCTATCAGTGGGCACAATGATCCTGCAAAATGAGCATGAGGGCCTGTCTAGCTGTGATAACAGTCTGTGAGACTTGCTCAACAGAAGGGCTTAGCTTCTGCCACTGAGCACCTTCATTGTTGCAGTGCTGAATGCCTGTTGGGCCAGCACTGCACAATCTTTTGAAATGAAGCAGTAAAGTTATCAAAGGTGATCAAAGGATACAACTTAGCTGGCTGCTGCAGGGATTCTGGTGGGATGACAATATCATCAAAGAATCCAATAGAAACTGCGGAGAAATGAATTTGGTTAAGAATAAACAATTATTTGCAAATTATGTTCCACAGTGATTCCTAAAATGCATTGCTAGGCTCATTCTCCTCCCTCTCTCAGGAAGGACACTGAGACGATGCAGGAATTATTCTTTGAGCCACAATGCTCAATTTCAGCTGGCAGCAAAGCAACCACGCAGCTGAAAGTACATAGAGCAACAGAGGGCACACTCTTCGTGCCCACTGGGAAAGGAAAAGGTTGTTTGAAGCAAGAATGGAAATGAAAGCATTCCAAGAAATGAGTCAGATGCTATAGAGGCCTGTGACAAGAAAGAGCTTAGAAATCACAGATGTAGTATGTTAAATAAAGACCTATATAAAGTTAGAACAGCCCCCACATCCCCCTTGAGATTTCATGATGTTGAATTTTATCAGGGAATGGACCATGCCCAAATTCAGCAACCAAAGCAGCCAAGGTAACCTTATTGACCTAATTTAACAACTGAGCAGCAGAACTCCCTTTCATGGAAGATTCCTAGAAGAAAGGAAAGCAACTTATCAATCATATATTCCATGACTCTGGCAGCACTTTGTGCTCACAAAGACATTTCCCTGACATCTTTTCAGATACAAGACATAAACACAAATTTGCATACCACTATAGGAAAAATACATCAGACCAACACAAGGCGATAGTTCCACTTTGAAAAAAACAAATTCTGTTAACTGAAGCAAGGAGAGGAATCCAGTCTACGCTCCAGACGGGCTTGCCTGTTATTCTTGGGCAAAAGGAAAAGGGAATGCAGACAAAACCATCAAGATCAGGGGAAGCTGCCAGGCTCAAACTACCAAGCACCCTCAGATCAGAGCAGCACTAGAGGCCAGTAATAGCCATTAACCAGCTCACAGAGAGCATTATACCAGCCGAAATCATGTCTCAACAGACCCAAGGACTCTGCAGTTCACGTGTCCCCCCCCCCAGAAGTTGCGGTTTACCATGGACGCCATCCTGACTGCAGCTTTTAATCTGTCCAACCAGAATCTCATCCAGGAAGGGATGGAAGACCACATAGCGGAAATGCACTTAAAAGAAAACAGATCATTAATGTTATGTCCACGTTAGTAAACTACAGTTCTCCCACAGAACGGCAGCCATTAAAACAAAGTACACTACATCCTATATGCCCTCTAAAATACCAAGTTTCTTTTACAATTTCTTTACAGGCACTGATTACATAGAAAAACTGGACTAAGAGTTCAGATTCCTAACAGGTTTGTACAAATTCTGGCAGCAGCTGATCAGCAGTGTCCTGCTGCCAGCTCCTCAGTTTTGCAACAAGTCACAGAAAAAAAGATGGAGCACAGATAAACATGGAGCATGGCCTCTGATTAAGTTATGAAGGAAGTACAATGCTTCACAGTCAACAGTATCAGTTGAAATTATACTTTCTCATAATACTTCTGCCATTTATCTTTGTCTGCAATGCTGTATTTTCATTAAATGAAAAATTTTAAATCAAGTATATCAGATTAAACAAGGCTCTCTAACATAATTGGATTTTTCCTCCAAGCCAGATAAAATCTTTCTAATTAAGCACATGGCATTTATTATTACAAGAATGGTACACTAAGACGATCTCAGCCAAACGATAGTCCTGAGAAATTTAACATCATTTTAGCTGTACCTCCTCAGTGCTCCTCTTTCACATTAAACTAGGCAGTGCATTAAAGAAAGAGTTATTACCAGACACAGTGGGATTTATCAAAGTGCTACCCCAGATTCTGAAAGCAGACTTTTTTCCTGAGCTCAGAGAGAAAAGTTCTCTTCTTTCTGTTCAAGGAGTAATTCTAAGTTAAGAAGCTGAATGGAGATTAAAGCAAGCAGGAAAGTCTGACAACCTACTTCAGTATTAGAGAAGCTTTTACTTGCAGGGAATGAGTTCTATTTGAGTTAGAATTTAGACAAGGGGAGGCACATAGAGCCAGTGCAGTTCCCTTCTAACAGGAGATATTTCACGTGCTTAACCTATGTTTCCACACTGTAAAGTGAAACTAGAAAAATGCGTCTCTTATCAGTTTAAGCCCTTATTTTAACTTAAGAAAAATGAAATTTGCTTTTAGGCACTTACTCCTATTTTTTACTCAAATTTGCCAAGAATCAAAGTAACGAAATCAGTAATTTCTTATTAAAAAAAACCACTACAAATGTATGATAAACCAGATCTAGGTTTCAATGAGTGTCATAAAACTTCCAGTTGTACAAGAGCATTAAATGCTGTGCAAATGCTATATGTAGAAACAGGTTTCAACATCCCAGCTAGGGAAAATAAGCTTCAAAAAGAAAAAAAAAATCTGAGAAATGCAGACCAATTATTACAACTTATTTTCTATGTGCAGACTTTAAATAATTTTCAACTAAATTAACCCTTTCCTTACCCCACACCTATGGCTCTGTGTAACAGAGGTGGGCTGCTGGAGAAGGAAAGGACTGGCTATTTAAAACTGTACCCAAAACGGCATAGAAAATAGGAGACTTTCACCATGTTCCTCTTGCCCTCCTAACAGGAACAGAGTTAGGGCTGTGAATTTAAGGTTGTTACTTTCCCTAACAGCTGAACTCAGCTTACATTTCCAGACCTTCTGCAACACAATGTAACTGAGGAAAAGCACTTACCTTTGGTATGTGATGCACCATCCCCAGGAAATATGTATGAATCTTCCAGTTTTGTGATATCATATAGACAGATACAGAGCCCAACATTGTATACAACCTGATTTAAATGTTAAAAAAAAAAAAAAAAGAAAAAAAAAGGCAGTAAATCAAGCAACCTACCAGGTAAAATCAAGCCAACTATGGAATTCATATATTATGCACACCTTTTCAAAAGGCAGCAACAGAGGGGTGGCAAGATGGGATGGAGGCTGTTTTGGAACACTGCCTCCAACACCACCAGCAGTGTAGGGGAATGCAATATACAAGTGTTGTGGGAGGACATCTTCACTGGCACTGGAAAGAACATTGCTACAAAGAGAAACCCTTGGGGAAATTGTCAGTGGCAAAGAACTTGAGCTGCCAAGAGAGTAAAGAGCTACCCATTATTCATAAGCCCCACAGCTTGTCCAAATGCTAAACATGCTTTTTACTAGAGTTACACTCTCAGAAACCTCTAGGCTTGCCTTTGTCTTATATAATACTAGCTTTGAGGAGACACAAGGCAAATCCTTGGTTTTTCTGCTACTTCTGAGACAGTTTCACTGCGTACAAAATTTGAGGCATCTACCAGTGTGGGCTTGATATTTCTGAGCCTGAATTTTAGCTTGCTAACTATTGCTAGTTCCTTTCCCAAGGGAAAGCTGTCAACAGTTTTCTCTTTTCACAACATTTCTATGTTTCTCAGAACAGGTTATGTAAACAGTGTTCCCTTTCCCATAACAACTGTCCTCACGTGTTGTTTCCTATTACTTAACCTGTGGAGAAAAGTGTCAGTCCGATGGACCAATAATAGACCTTTTTAGTGCAGCATGTTATAAAAGAAACTGTTGGAATTGTAAATAAAGCCTTCTTTCTCTTCTAACAACTATATGGAGTCAATCTATTTTGTGTCCTACCGTGACATACCAGTCATCCGTGGATGACGGAAGACTTTTGGTTTTCATAACTTGCCTGTTTAATCTGCTTTTCACAACCCTTGATCCCTTCAGGTTGCTCTTTTGAGCTACTTTAACGTTTACAGCTGCATTTTGAGTTTTGCACCTGCCTTGTGTTGAAAGGCATATACTAATCACAGTCCCAGGGCTGCACAGGAAAACTGACCTCCAGATCCATGAGAAAATAGTTCTTCTATCATGCATCAAAGACCAACTTCTTATTGCCTCCATGTATTTCAATTACTAACCACAGACCAAATCAGCTATTAACAGCTTCATTTCTCTTCCAGTATTACTGTTCTACATGTGTCTATATAGTCTTTTTTCTTTAAATTCCCCACTGGATGGATTAGTTTGCATTAGTTTTTTAGGCGGCATTTTGGATTGCTCCTTTTAACTCAAACCAGCAGCTGCTCTCACTTCTCTTCCATGCTTCTCTGCCCCATCTGGTGTCTCAGTATCTTCCCATTACAACCTCAGCCATCAGAAAAATGCCCCCTTTGAGATGACACGTGTCTTTCTCTTTGTTTACGGTCGCAGGGGATGCCCGTCACATCCAAACCACTCTGACACCTCACCCATGCACCTCAGTAAACACAAATAAAAAGAAGAAACGCTTGGAGATGTTGTGATGCCTGCATCAACCTATACGTGACCCACGCTTTACCTTATTGGCCAATTTCTTGTTTAGCTCTTCAGCAATGGATTCGTTCAGTTTCCTTTCGAATTGCCAAGGAGGAATTCTTACAGTGTCAGTCATCTCCACCAGGACAAACATGGTGGCGAGCGGGGGCGAGGATATGCCAAGAGCCTCGGGAATTGGAGCGCTGCGAGCAGCGGGCCTGGGAAGACACCCCAGCGTGTGGCTCGGAGCCCGGCAGGGCAGCGACTCGGGGTCCCCACGGAAAAGGGGCCGGGAGCGAGCGGGACGCCGGGAGCGAGCGCGACGCCGGGAGCGCGCCCTCACCCACCCGCCTCAGGCACGCACGCACGCACGCACGGCCGCCTCGCGCGCCCCGACTGGACGCCACTTCCGGCGCCGCCGCAACCAATCGCGCTGGGCCGGCCGGGCGCGCGCCCTGATTGACACGGGGTGGGGCAGGGGGCCCGCGGCCGCCATTTTGTCCCTCCTCGGCCCAGAGGGGTGGGGCCGGACCGGGCTTGGAACGCGCTGTCGCCGCAGCGAGGAAGTGTCCGCTGATCCTCGGGGGAGGCTGGTTTTTTAGCCAGCATAAACGTGGAAAGGGGCCCAGCCCCCGGGCGTCCTTTGCTGTGTAGTTCACTCCTTCCCCTGCACGCCCGCCCCCGGTAGGTGGCCCCCCGGGCGCTTTCTCCCGTGCCACATTGTTCCACAGCTGGAACAATTCTCAACTGCGGTTATTCTGATTTATCATTTTCGTAAACTTCATTCCAGATCGGGCAGCAAAGATCACAGAAGCACAGAACAAGTCAGATAGGAAGAGACCACAGTGGGGCATCTGGCCCAACCTCCCCGCTCAAGCAGAGTTGATAAATAACATAGAGAATAGAAATTTTCAGAGATAGTCTTCTATGTGTCCTATGTATATTAAAAAATGCCTGCTTTCTAATGCTTCAGATTGTGTTAGAAAACTTATTTTCCAGCCATTTTGGTATCATGGTCATCCCAGAGCACATAGCACAAGAATTGCATCCAGAGGG
>WBMY01015538.1:143563-171885 GCA_013397315.1 Donacobius atricapilla
TGCAGCATGTTATAAAAGAAACTGTTGGAATTGTAAATAAAGCCTTCTTTCTCTTCTAACAACTATATGGAGTCAATCTATTTTGTGTCCTACCGTGACATACCAGTCATCCGTGGATGACGGAAGACTTTTGGTTTTCATAACTTGCCTGTTTAATCTGCTTTTCACAACCCTTGATCCCTTCAGGTTGCTCTTTTGAGCTACTTTAACGTTTACAGCTGCATTTTGAGTTTTGCACCTGCCTTGTGTTGAAAGGCATATACTAATCACAGTCCCAGGGCTGCACAGGAAAACTGACCTCCAGATCCATGAGAAAATAGTTCTTCTATCATGCATCAAAGACCAACTTCTTATTGCCTCCATGTATTTCAATTACTAACCACAGACCAAATCAGCTATTAACAGCTTCATTTCTCTTCCAGTATTACTGTTCTACATGTGTCTATATAGTCTTTTTTCTTTAAATTCCCCACTGGATGGATTAGTTTGCATTAGTTTTTTAGGCGGCATTTTGGATTGCTCCTTTTAACTCAAACCAGCAGCTGCTCTCACTTCTCTTCCATGCTTCTCTGCCCCATCTGGTGTCTCAGTATCTTCCCATTACAACCTCAGCCATCAGAAAAATGCCCCCTTTGAGATGACACGTGTCTTTCTCTTTGTTTACGGTCGCAGGGGATGCCCGTCACATCCAAACCACTCTGACACCTCACCCATGCACCTCAGTAAACACAAATAAAAAGAAGAAACGCTTGGAGATGTTGTGATGCCTGCATCAACCTATACGTGACCCACGCTTTACCTTATTGGCCAATTTCTTGTTTAGCTCTTCAGCAATGGATTCGTTCAGTTTCCTTTCGAATTGCCAAGGAGGAATTCTTACAGTGTCAGTCATCTCCACCAGGACAAACATGGTGGCGAGCGGGGGCGAGGATATGCCAAGAGCCTCGGGAATTGGAGCGCTGCGAGCAGCGGGCCTGGGAAGACACCCCAGCGTGTGGCTCGGAGCCCGGCAGGGCAGCGACTCGGGGTCCCCACGGAAAAGGGGCCGGGAGCGAGCGGGACGCCGGGAGCGAGCGCGACGCCGGGAGCGCGCCCTCACCCACCCGCCTCAGGCACGCACGCACGCACGCACGGCCGCCTCGCGCGCCCCGACTGGACGCCACTTCCGGCGCCGCCGCAACCAATCGCGCTGGGCCGGCCGGGCGCGCGCCCTGATTGACACGGGGTGGGGCAGGGGGCCCGCGGCCGCCATTTTGTCCCTCCTCGGCCCAGAGGGGTGGGGCCGGACCGGGCTTGGAACGCGCTGTCGCCGCAGCGAGGAAGTGTCCGCTGATCCTCGGGGGAGGCTGGTTTTTTAGCCAGCATAAACGTGGAAAGGGGCCCAGCCCCCGGGCGTCCTTTGCTGTGTAGTTCACTCCTTCCCCTGCACGCCCGCCCCCGGTAGGTGGCCCCCCGGGCGCTTTCTCCCGTGCCACATTGTTCCACAGCTGGAACAATTCTCAACTGCGGTTATTCTGATTTATCATTTTCGTAAACTTCATTCCAGATCGGGCAGCAAAGATCACAGAAGCACAGAACAAGTCAGATAGGAAGAGACCACAGTGGGGCATCTGGCCCAACCTCCCCGCTCAAGCAGAGTTGATAAATAACACAGAGAATAGAAATTTTCAGAGATAGTCTTCTATGTGTCCTATGTATATTAAAAAATGCCTGCTTTCTAATGCTTCAGATTGTGTTAGAAAACTTATTTTCCAGCCATTTTGGTATCATGGTCATCCCAGAGCACATAGCACAAGAATTGCATCCAGAGGGTTCTTATGATCCCTCTCTAGTGGGGGAGACTCCACACCCTCTCTGGGCAATCTTTTCTGTCACTCAGATTTTTTCAGCCTCTCTTCCGTTTACAGTTTTCATGGTTTTAGGTTGTTTTTCACACTTGTATGTGTAAACACTGGTAAATGTTTCCATAACTTCAAGGTAATTTTCATTCCTGTTCTTGGAGATATAGACAGCTGATGGACAGTTGTCTTGACCGATAGGATGGGGAGAGGTGTCAACCTTCTCCCCCAATTCCTGGCCTTTGTAGAAATACTATAAAATAGAGTCAGATCTTTTTAAATAAATTAGTTCATGCCTTCTCACCAAAGTGTGTTTGTGTCTGTGTGACAAACAGCATCACTGTTCCAGTAGCTGGTCACCTGTACAGTAAAGAAGTTCTTCTTCACGTTCAGGTGGAACTTCCTGTGCATCAGTTTCCGCTCCATTGCCTGTTGTCCTATTATTTGGCAGCACTGAGAAGAGCCTGGCTCCACCCTCTGACACCCTTCATGTACTGATACACACTGATGAGGTCTCCTCTCAGTCTTCTCAAGCCTGAACAGGCCCAGCTCCCTCAGCCTTTCCTCCTAAAAGAGGAGCTCCAACCCTCTGATTATCCTTGTTGCCCTCTGCTGGACCTGCTGCAGGAGCTACATGTCTCTCTTTTGCTCAGGAGCACAAAGATGAAAGTCTCTGCCTCTCTGATAGCCATTTCTTCAGCTGTTTGCCCATGTCTCCTGCAAACCCAAGTGGGTTTATAATCCTGTTTGCACCTGGAAGTTCCTCATAGCTGTGTCTGCCCAATGCTTAGTTCAAGGTTCTTTTCAGGGACAAACTGCCACCCTACAGACCTGGAATAATTTGTGAGTGTTAATTGCTTAAGAGAAACCAACCCCCATCATATAATTTTTGAGGCCTCAGTGCATTCTGCAGTGAAGGAAATCAGTGTGAGGGAGAAACAGCATGAGGGATGGCAGAAAACAAGAGGGTGTGCTAACGTCTGAGGTTTGTCAGGGAAAACGAAAGGAGGTTGTTTGAAGTGTGTTTAAAAAAAGATCCGTCAGGAAAATCAAACATTCCTGGCTGACAGTGAAAACTGCACTGTCAGCATCATGGCTTTGATGCAGAGGCTAAGTGTGTCATCCCCCACGCTCCTCCGCAGCACGTGGTGGGACAGTAACAAGCGGTTTAGGTAAGAAATCATTAAATGTTGAGCTGTCTGGGAAAGGGAGGGGAAACAAGGTTGGAAATGCCCTAGTTAGGCCTCATTAAGAAGATACCTCTCTTGGACAAGGAGGTGTTGATCTCTTCTCAATTACTGTTTCATCAGCGTCTATTGGGTTGTGGGGTTGTTTTTTTTAAAGTAAATATGTCTGGTCTGCCCATGTTTGGCATTGTGAAAAACGCCAATCATATGTTAAAGAATTTAGAAGTTTAATAAAATAATAATAAAAACAATAATGAAGATAAAACAATAGAAATTTTAGACTATCAGAGTTGGTATAATAAAGAGACAATAAAAATAAAAATTACAGACGTCTGGGTGTGCTGAATTCCAATCAGCTAGACACACACCTCAAACCCAGAGATGGCCCTTAAAAGTAATATCCTGTTGAATATTCATACAATTCCTATGTGACGCATGAGTTCCTTACCAACTTTTACCTGGTTTTTGTCAACTTCTTCGTGGCTCCTCTAAGTCTGGAAGAAGGTGCCACGGTGTTTGTTTTTGCTTGATAAGGAAGTAATAATTCTTGCTGTTATCTCTGGTGCAGGGAATCATAGAAAGAAGTATCACATAGCTTCTAGTTTAACACTCTACTATAGCCTAAATTACACTGATTAATACAACATTACAAGAAAAAAATATTAATACAACACATATAGTATTCATTTTAATATTTGTGAAAAGCCAATCATATCATATGCATTTTTCACAGGCATTTTTGTATAAAATAGGAGGCCCAGAAACAAGATTTCCCCTGTCACCTGGGAAGAGCAGAATTTTTCTTGGAGCAGCATCTACTGTCTTAGCAGGGAGCCCTGCTGCCAGCACAGCAGACACCACTCTATCAGAACACCTCAACCCAAATCCCCAGCATTTCTTGCTCTTCTTGTCCTAATTCAGGGATCCTTACAAAGGCTCCTTTCTCTTGCACTCCAGTCATGGCTGTGCTAATCTTGGCGCAGCACAGTTTTGCTGGCACACATGTCACACCCCTTGCTGCTCTCTCCTGGCCTCTTGCCGGTCTGGCAATGCAAGGTTTGACCTTTATCTAGTGCAGCTTCTGCAGGTGTGTGTAGATACTTTTTCAGAAGAGTGAATTGTTCTCAACCCCGTCTTGATGGCAGGTGAAGAAATAGCTTTGATATCACACAAGGAAAGAGAATTTAGGCACTATGGGTTTTGGCAAGGTGGTCACTCTAGATGCTTGTGTATGAGAACTGTGGGGTTAAGTAGGGGCATACACTCAGGGAATAGTAGACTGAAATACCTGGGAGAACATGGGAGATGGAGAGAAGTGGATTTGGACAGAGTCATATCATGCTTCCATTTCTAGCCCATTCTTGAGCTAACATTTTCCATGCTTCCAATAACTGCCCCATCAGGGGCTTTTGGAAGCCCAATACAAAGCAGACGCATCTTCTTTCAGCCTTATCCACTGCCCCCCAAAAAACAGCTGTGTGAGCAGCAGGTCTGCAAGGCCTCACTTTGTGCAGTCTTAGGTCCTGTACATGAGGTCTTTCGTGTGCTATAAAGCGCAGGTACCAAGCAAGATGTGTAGAGTTTCTCTCTTTCCTGTATCAGCTCAGTGATTGCCAACAAGGATTGAATGCTCTGGGCCACTCCTCAGTAAGGACAATAAGATTTCTCTGTGCAGCTGTGTATCTTGGTGAAACTTGCAGGTACTTTGATTTCACACAGGGGAAACTGAATTAAAATATGTGCAGAGAAAGCTGGCAATTACAGTGTCGGATGAGCTTCACTGCCTCAGGTACCAGGGTGCAATCACCCCCATGCTGAATCTGGCTGTCAGTGTCTCAGCCTCCACCAGTAACGTTCCGGGCTGTGGGAAATGATTTCCAGTTTCACTTTCTTCAGGTAGCCCCTTCCCAATCCCAAGCGATGTGTGCCTGGTCTGTCTATGCATGACAGATGTTGCTCTGTTCACACCTAAGTTTCCTCCGTGGAGGAATTCCATATTTCTTAAGTGCCGTCTTCAGTGTAAAAATATAAACAAAAGCCAAATTATGCTCTGTAAAATAAGGGTGTTGCCTCAACTCAGCTAATGGTAGTGCTCAGAGTTACACAATATTTATTGCTGCTGCTGAAGTGTCTTGCTTTTGGAGATAATGTGAACAGCTTTGTTTTGCTGAGTTGTCTCCTTTTTTCCCAGTAGTACTGACATGGTGAATATCCAGAAATCCACAGTACCTGTACATACATTCCTTTTTACACTCATCCATAAAGTCTCTAGAGTCTCTCTCAGCAGTACTGGGGCTTTTCCAGTATTTCAGAGCATGGTTCTCTGTTGCTGGGATTTTTGTTTTGTTTTGTTTGTTTATTTGCTTGTTTTTTAAAAAACCTTACCAAAACTTTAGCTGCTGGAATCCAGGCATTGCAGAAGAGTTTTTATGACCCTCAGAGAAAACACCAGACATTTCTCATTCTCTTGATTGTACAGGGAAACTGGAAAATAATCTTTGAAATTACCTGAAGGATTGGAACCTTTGAAAGGAGCCCCCAAATGCAGGGTGAAATGGACTGAATAATAGAATCAACATGATTTCAACAGAAGCTTTATTGTTTACATAAGACTCCAATTATAGTTTCTAGCTCTACTGTCCCTGCACAGAGGTATCTGTCGATTGGCTAAGTCACTTGTCCATAAGGCAGGCACACATCTTTCAGGACATCTAGTTGGTCAAGCGTCCATCACCATGCTGTGTGTCTCCTATCTTGGTTTTGTATTTTTCCCAGGCAGTTTCTCAGGCTTTTCATTTCCACTTTCATCCTGTTGTTGTCTTAGAGGCCTTGACGAGCTCCTGAGAACCCTGGAAACACGACTGCAGGTGGCTTGTTATCTATAGACCGTTTGGCTGGTACACAGAATGGCTGAAGTTACGCAAATACATTGCTACACCCAAATTACTTGGTTTAAGATCTCCTCTGTCCCCACATGCCCGTGGTTCTGGGAGAAAATTGGCTCAGGGATGCTAAGGGGAACTGAGTGGTAATTTGCATCTCAACAGTTCTGGCCCTCATTTGATTGACTCCAAAGGAATTACGTATCTTCTCACATAAAAAGTCCTCCATGCTCTTGCCTTTGCTTCCATCTCTGCAGGCATCTCTGGCACCCCCACTTCCACTCTGTTTGATCAAAGCTTCTCCTCTTCTCCTTTTATCATTTTTGCCTGCTTCAGACTCTCTGCCTCCTCTGCTGTAGCGCATGCCCAGAGTTACCTTCCAGCCAAACATACTTCAGGCTACCCACGCCATTTCCATCAAGAGCCTTTATGTGAGAGAGCCAAGGTTGTCCCCCAAGAAAGTAGAAGCCATCTCTGGGGAAACTCAGAGTGGAGACTGAGCTGACTGGGGCCTTCTACCCTTCTTTTGCAAAGTTCTGAAAAGTAGACTGGGGAGATAAGACTTGTAGTGTCTGTAGGGCATGAATGGAACTTATGTTCTGTCATGGAAAGCTATTTGAAAAGCCACAAACAGAGCATGATGGGCAATGGCAGAACGCACTGCCACATGGAGTTTCAGTGCTTCTTGGTGGCCTTGCCATGGGCTGTTATCTTCTGCCTATGGAGTTTTTTTCTGCATTATAATTCATTGACAGGAGAGAGACAAGTGCTCTGTGATCTCATCCCTCTGTCAAAGCCCTTGGGACAACCCCATATCAACACCCAGTACCTGGATGGATGGATGGATGGATGGATGGATGGATGAATACAGCCAGGTGGAGCAGTTGTGACCCTTTCTCCTGACTCTGTGCCATGCCTCGTGGTTCCGCCACCCTGCACCCCTGAGGGTTTTTTGTGGAACAGGTCTAGTTGGCATCACCATGTTCAGCTACTTAGAGTGTATCAAGGAAAGAGTTTAAGGAAACAAAAGCAACCCATGACCACCCCATGCCTATAACAGCTTCCTGCAGCACTGACACCACCATGGTTGTTTGGGGTTGTTGAAAATTTCATTCCAGGATCACAGGCACTTGCTTGGTAAAGTGATGATTGTCGACTACCTTTCTACTCCAAAATGAGGCTCATATCGCCTAAATCCCCCCCGAGTTATGTCTACCCAGCCTGTTCTTACCAGCCACTGGTGATGGAGACCCTGGTGCTTGGCCAGGCCATCTACTTGAGTAATTAACTGTCTGTTCTGTTAGAAAGTGTTTCCTAATGTCTAACATCAATCTTGTTCTTTGTAATTTAAACCGCATTACTCCTCACCCTAATCCCCAGTGGAAGCAGCAAACAATTCTGCCCTCCACCCAACTAGAGAAAGTCTCAGGCCAATTTATGGCATGGCCTCTGCCCATGGAGGTGGCTCCCCTGAGCATGGTTACACAAGCACAGCGGAAAACAGAAAGGAAAGATCTTTTGGCACAGTGTGCTAATAAAAATGACACCCTTAGAAAGCACCTGGGCTTGTGATGGCTGGCTGTGATCCTGGAGGGACTGGGGCAGTAGGATGAGCTTGCAGCACGTTCTCTTCTACTGCATGGGGGTTGCCTGTGGTACCCCGGCGTGCTTGGGCAGGCGGGAAGAGCGCCTGCAGGGCACCAGTGAGACTTGCGGTGACAGGGGAGACGTTTCACCCATTGCGAGGGACCCTGTTTGCATCCCTGCTTGCATTGCACATCCCATCCTGCTGTTCCTGCAGCCTGTGGGGCTGCCCCACTGCGTCCGGCTGTGCCACCGGTGTGCGTCACTTCGCGCAAGCGGAGCGATGCAGCCTCTCGGGGCCGACCCTCATCACCTCCGGCCCCCCGTACAGACTTCCCCCTTTAAACCGAGCTAGCACAGAAATGACCAGCCTGATCCCTCCCACCAGCTCGCTCCCCCTGGCCCGGCCCTGACGTCAGGGGAAGGCGTGCGGATGCGTGTGTTCGAGGCGCGCATCATCCGCACATCAGATACCGCAGATCCATCAGCCGGCAGCCAGCCGAGAAAGCGCCCCGAAGCCGGGCTGCAGGCGAGACCGCTGCTCCTCGCAAGGCAGCGGAGGAGCGTCCGGCCCCTCCGAGCACCGATGCTCTGCAGGGCGCGGCTCCAGGGAGCTCGTCGCTTCTAAGGAGGTGAGTTAGGGGAGGCACAATGGCCATGCAGCGCGCCCGGGCTATTGTAGCTGGAGATTAAACTTCGCGTACCGCCTTTTTCTTTGAAACCTGCGTTTTCCTTTTGACGATGGAGAAGTGCGAGGATGAAGCGTGACTTCCCTCCTCTCCGGTTTGGTTATTCCCCACCAGCCTCAGGAACAATAACTCCCCTGGGGTGGTGGCGGCAATGCTGAACATCTGCTTTGGCTTGGGGGCAAATAATCCAGGGTTTTGCCATGGAGAGCTGAACTCAGGTGGGATCTAGCTCTCTGATTTCCGGGTGAGCGGGAGGCAATTTGTGAAAAATCTGACTTATTAAAGTAGGCTGATAGTGATGGGGGCTGGAATTGGGTTTTCTTTGCACTGACTGCACTATTCCTGCCAATGGCAAGATAGATCCACAAAGGAGGAGGAAGGATACAGACGAAGATGTTTATACCAAATCTTTGAACAGATGCTATGCTAATTAAAAAAAATTTAAAACCATCACAAGAAAGCAAACAAATCCCACAAACTTGGTATTTGGGAATGATGATTATCCATACATGCTTAAATGGTAAATCGAGTCTCCATGACGGTTTGTTCCTTTGATTCTCCTTTGCATCTGTCAGCCTGCTTTCTCTTCCTCATGGCCTACCTGAGAACTGGGCAGCCCAGCACTGACTAAGGGAGCTTTTTATAATCCATCCATAAGGGTGACATTCATATTTTAGCGCTAAGCAGGCTGTATCGTAGGCAAGACTATCTCAGCAAAGATCTCTGGAGTTCGGAGTGTGATTGGCTTAGCTGGGTAGGGGATGGTGTCACTGTGCATTGCCCAAAAACCACCTAGTTTTATTTTTTCTATAGTAATTTGTCTTATCAAAAGGATTCTAACAGGCAGGGTAGGTGAAAAAATTGCTTTCCTTAGTATTTAACTCTCACCATGATCTGGTAACCAAAACCAGGAGAGGGGCAGCTGAGAGGCTTTCATTAGCATCAGACAGAGACAGCATTTATAAAAATCTGCCAGACACCAAGACTGTGAGCCTTCTCCGAGAAAGAAAGGATGGAGAAACATAGCCCAGCCAGTGTTGCAGTGGCCCTGCTCGCGGTAACCCCAGCCTGGAGCCACCGTGGTTCCTCAGCTGGTTCCTGCCCTTCATGGCAGCCTGGGAACTCTGCTGGCCACTGTGTTATTGTTCGGTCCCTCGGCAGGTGAATATGCACAGCAGCCGAAAAATGGGATTTTTGTTTTTGCATTGAGCTCTGGGGACAAGCTGGTGTCTGGAGGGGTGTAGCTCTTCTCTGTTTCTGCCTGTGTTTAGACAAGCCAAATCTGGGGGGGGGGCATCAGCCTCCCCGAGAATGGCAGTGGGCCAGAGCATTGCTTTTTGTGCTCCATGGGCTGAGGAGATGGGTGCTGGCAGCTGGCTATGGAGGTGTGGTGTCTTTTTGACATACACAGACCTTTTTTTCTACTGGGGCGGATTTAGAGGAGTAGTAAACCTGATTCCTGAACTGGGGCCGCTGGCAGGCAATTACAAGGGATGGAGAAAACGTGATGGAGAGCGGCATGGAAGAGCCCATGCAGGGGATTGCTGTAAAAGGCAGCACAGGGAAAATAACCTCCAGCTCCTTGGCTGGTCGGGAGGAGCAGCGGCACTCGGGAGAGCGGAGTGTGGCGGCAGGCAGCATCTGAGCTGCGGATTTACAAAGAGAAGCGGCGGCGTGACAGGGCACTGCCCATAAAGGCGGCGGTCTGGCCAGCCGAAGGGTCACGTCCAGAGCCGGAGCGTGACGGCCGCCAGCAAAGCGGCCACGCATCCGCCAGTACATCCCGGCCATCCCGGGGAAGCAGCACAAAGAAACGCCGCACGGGAGGGCCGACTCACCGAGGGAGATTAAGCTAATTAAACATGTATTCCCCGCCCGGGCGAGGGAGTGTGAGGGTTTTTTTTTTTCCGCTGCCACTAATGAACGGGGAGTGGCAGACAGAGGCTGCTGCCTCTTCAAAAGGCTCTTTTCCCCCATTCTAGGGGGCCTTGAAAGGCTGTTTAGTTAAAACAAGGTCGTAGCCAGCACCCAAGTCAATGTGCTTGGCTTTAAAGAAGGGGAGAGAGACAGTGATTTTATTTGATAAACCGCAGACCTTTCAGTCGCTGCTGATGAATGGGGTACTTGGATCTCGAGATAAAAGCTGATGTGTCTGCTGCCTGTCTGCTTTAATTGGCCTGGGTTTCCTGACTCCGCCTGCAAGGGCTCCTGACTGTCAGCTCCGCTTGCTCAGGAGCCTGCCCTCCAAAAAATATAAAAGCAAAGCTGGCTTCTGACAAAGAAGACCCTGTCACCAGAGGGCTCCGGGGTTTGGCTTTGAGATGTGTTTTGGGGGCGAGGAGGGAAGGTGGACAGGATAGGAGGTGGTTTTCATAAAGAGTGTCCTTCCAGGAAGCCCTCAGCTTGCAGCTACTGTCCTCCTTGGCTCAGAGGACTGTCACCCCGGGAGACTCTCGGAGCAAAGCCACCAAGAGGAGACGGGGAGGAGCGAAGTGGACGTCCAGCAGTGGCGGTGGAGCGTGGTTACGCTGGAAAGGCTTCCCATGCCCCGCGGCAGAGCTAGGCTGCTGCAATCTCCGCTTGCTTCCTCAAATGACCCGGATTTCGTCCCTGCACTGTGTACGTGTGTGGGGTGGACATAATGTCATGGCATGGTGTCAGCCAGGCCAGGGGAGACCTGAGGTGGGGAGAGATCCTCTCATCCCCGGAAGAGGTTACTGTGACCACAGGAGATGGAGGAGAGAGTGAAAATGCCTCCTGTGCCTTGGTACTCCCTCCTTGTCCCCTGCTGGGGCTGCATTGTGGAGAAATGGTTGGGGAAAGGACAGTGAGGTGGAGAGCAGCGGGGAAAGGAGGATAGTAAAGGTTTTCCCTGATCTGCATCTGGGCTGGGAGGGGAGGAGACACTGGTGAAGATGTGCTTATGTCCCCACTCTTCTCTCAGCCTGGTTTTGCCCTGAGTTTAATTTCCTCAGTCCCTTTGTTTGCGGCAGGGATTTAGATGAAGTGGGAGGTAGGATACAGCCCTGGAGTCCCCCATGTGCCAAAGCTCCTATTAAGCCTCAGCTTCACCAGCACCACCAAAGCCAGGAATTCAGCTGCTGGGCACCAAGACTGACCAGCAAATCTGGGATACTTGATCCAGGTGCTAAAGAGGGGCAGAGTGCTGCTGGCTGGCTGAGACAGCCTCGACATGGCTCCAGGGCAAGGATCTCTGCTCCAGCCCCTTCCCCAAGCAGGAGATAGAGCAGGCAGCTCCATGACATGTCCAGGCAGTGCATCTGCCAGAGATGGGGATCCCATAGCCTTTCCGTGCCCTTGTACCTGTGTTTATCCCAGTGAGCTGCCACCTACACCAGGGCTCTCCCCCAACATCCCCAGGGGTTGTCTAGAGAGCCCTCAGAGTGCCCGTGGGGGATTGCACCTAGTTTGTTGACCCACAAGGAGCAAGGTCAGCTCCTGGGGTCAAACAGCAGCCCAGAAGGGCACCCTCTGCTGCTGCCCTCAGCTCTCAGAAGCAGACCATCTGCCTCCTCAGCAGTGACCAGCATGCTCCTGTTCTTCATCACTGCTCAACCCCCATAAAAGGGAGCCTTCCAGGGCACCTGAGGCTGGCCTGGTCCCACAGGTGAACCTGGGGCAAACCCACTCTTGATTGCCACTTCACCAGCCTTTTTGTCCCTGCAAGCTCCCCCTCCTGCACATCCCCTTGCCTCTTATTTTAATTTTGCCTCTGGGAAACTTCCATTTTTCCAGCCCCTTGTGGATGCCAAGCAACTCCTTCAGCATACTAATAGTTTGCTCCAAGCATCCTCATTCAGGTTAAATACCCTCCATTGTCCCTAAGGGGAACAGAAAGGCCTCCTCTGTTGCAGAGGAGGCACACCATGGTGAGGCCATTTTCATAGTGATGGCTTCATGACATAGCAGAGAACTGGGGGCCATTTCTCCCAAATCATCCCACTTCTCCAATTCTGACACCTCCTGGAAAGGTGACAAACCCTGCAGCAATGCATGGGGATCACATAACTTTTCCTTCAAAGTCCTCAAGTGGCCAAGCTGCTCACCAGTGCAGGCAGGGCGGTCAAATGGGGGGCACAGATGGGAGCTGTGAAGCAGTTTGGTGTCTGGTCTGGCTTTGAGGTGTCTTGCTTGGGTGCTCCCTGAGCCTCTCTGAGCTCCTTAGGCATGGAGGAAGGAGATGGTGAGCTTGAGCCTGGGAATGGGAGGAGATGCTGAGCTAGGGTTTGGGGGAAATAGATGCTGAACCTGGGCATGGAGGCAGGAAATGCTGAGCCTGTCAGGCCGGGAGCTGTGTGGGGTGGGATGTGAAGCAAAGGCAGATGTGAATGCTCCAGTTTCTGCATGGAGGAGAGGAGCTACTGAAGCACAGGAAGGGTTGGGTGTGGGGATGGGCAGGGAGCCAGGAAAGGGAAAGCTGGTTTGGAGGGGTGTGCAGCCACAACTGGAAGTTGTCTCAGAGGGCAGGAGGAATGTGGTAGCTTCTACCTTGGAATAGGACTCTAGTGTGGCCTTTACTGCCTGGGCCCAGGGGTGAAGCTCTGCAGGCCTGAGAGGGGGTAGCTGTTAGGGAGCTGGCTGAGGCACATATGGGCAGCATCCCATGGCAGAATCCAAGCTGGACTGGCAGCCACGAGGGCCCAGTGGCAGGCACAGCCCCTGGCAGAGGAAGAAAGTAGAGGTGGGTGAAGGGAACAGGAATTGCCTGGTCCCTCCTTGAAACTTCAGCTGCTCTAGAAATCTTTTCCCATGTCCTTGGTGCCTGCTAATTTCAGAGTGGAGGTGACCCCCTTTTGCTCATCCCCCCAGGGCCTTCATGTCTCAAAAGGCCACAGCGAGTCAGAAGAGAAATTAAATAGTCTCTGTGTTTCCTGATGTGTGCAGGTGTTGTCCCAAAAGATGCTGCATGCCCCAGGTGGGTGGAAAAGGGATGATGGGGATATTGGGGAAGGGGATGGTAACTCCATGGGATACTGGGCTCTGCAGCTCCAGGTGATGGAAACTCCTGAGCCTGAGGAGCCATGGAAATGAGTGAGCCTCCATCCAGTGCACACAAAGAGAGGTGCCCTCAAGCAACCCCTGGCATGGGGTACCCTGGGACAGAGGCACCAGCGGCAGATGCAGGAACGAACTGGAATAAAAATCAACAGAGCAAGAGGCCTTGAGCAGGCAGCTGCAGTGCTGATCATACATTAGAGCATCTGGGAGACTTAAAAATGTGCAACCCCTCCAATTTCCTGCTGGGGTGCTTCAGCAAGGACGAGAGTGCCCACAATTGTGATTGCTCCTGTTCACAGGGTTTCTGCCCTTTAGGGCTTTAACTCCCTGCAAATGGCATGATGCCCTCAGAAACTGGAGTCTGATGATGGCAACAGCAGGGGGTTGTGCTTGTGTAGTGGCTCGACTGAGGTGCCTGAGGGCTGCTGGCAGCCTCACCACATTCTCCCGGTGTTCCTTCTTCCTGTAGGAATGTGCCTGGATGGGCAGCAGCTGCTGGCTGGGGCTGGGATTGTGTCCTAAATCCTATGGGGCTGAAGCAACCTCCTGTGCTCCTGAGAAGACCTCAGACCCCTGACCTCGATGTACTGACTTGTTGTGGCAGCCTTTTTTTCTTCACTTTTTTATCAGAAATCTCAGGATGGGGGATGTTCTCAGAGCCTGGGACTGGAGGCCCAGGCATGCTGGCACCGCATGGGCATCCTTCCCAAAATTGTCCCTGCCTGTGGCAGCCCATGCTCCACTGCTTCTTTTCCCAAGGTGTGCTTTTTAGTGACTTCATCTCAAATATGGGGGATTATCCCAGCAATTGAATAAACTAGGTTCTTCCCCTGGGATTGATTTTCTGGAACATCCCAGGTGACTCCAAGCTGGGACAGGCTTCCTCGGGCAATTCCCAGTGCCAGATGTTGGTGTCCAATGCTGAAGGCAGGCAGCATGCTCCCTGTTCCCACAAATGGCTGGGAGCTGAGGAACAATTCCTGACAGAAAATTATGCCAAAAGCCTCACAGAAGGCCCTGTAACCCCCAGTCCCTTTTCTTCCCCAGGTCACCAGCAGTAGGCCCAGACGCCTGCGCATCCTTTCTCTGCTGCCCACCCACCTGATACCAAAACGGAGGAGCCCACTGACCCCACCATGTCATCGGACCCCAGCACCCCTCCAGCAGTGCCATCCCTGCACTCCCCCAAGTCACCGGTGTGGCCCACCTTCCCCTTCCAGCGGGAGGGCAGCCGCATTTGGGAGCGGGGCAACCTCCTGCTACGGGACCTGCCCAGCCCCCTCCCGACCAAGAGGACCAGGACCTATTCGGCGTAAGTACCTGGCAAATTTGGGACCGTCCAACTGAGCCATGGTCACCTGCAGTGCCTGCAGAACCCTTTACACCTGGTGCACTTTGCCAACGCGGTGCCCAGCATCACCTGCCCGGAGTGCTCTGGGTGGGTGCCATGCACTCAGCCCAGAGCCATTGTGTTCATAGCAAAAATCTCTCCCTGTGCCACCTCCTGGGCAAGTGCCACCAGTGAAAAAATCTTGCCTTTCCTCCTGCAGGACAGCACGTGCTTCCGCTGGCCCCATCTTCAAGGGTGTCTGCAAGCAATTCTCTCGGTCCCAGGGCCATGGGTTTATCACCCCAGAGAATGGCACTGAGGACATTTTCGTGCATGTGTCTGAGTAAGTCCCAGGGCTATGTGGTGCCGGAAGACCTCAGGGGAGCCATGCCATCAGCATGGGGCTGGAGACTTCTGGGCTGGGGTGGTGATGTCTCCATGGGGTGGACATGGGTCTTTGCTTGTCCTGTACTGTCCATCACCTGTGGGTTTTCTTTTCCGAGGCACAACTGGTGGGTCAGATGCCTTCCTTTGTTCTGGGTGGTCTGGGGCAGGGGTACATCTCTTGGCTTCAGCAGCAGCACCACCACCGCCTCTCCTTTCCTCTCCTGCAGCATCGAGGGAGAGTATGTCCCAGTGGAGGGGGACGAGGTGACGTACAAGGTCTGCCCCATCCCTCCCAAGAACCAGAAGTTCCAGGCAGTGGAGGTGGTCCTCACCAACCTGGCACCCCACACGAAGCATGAGACGTGGTCTGGCCAGGTCATCGGCTCCTAGGCGCCCAGGGGGCCACCAGCCACTTAGCCCCATGGAGCAAGCCTGCCCAGCCACTCGCAAGGGGTATGGGGGCAGCTGAGGCAGTGGCGGGGCGGGGCTGCCCCCAAACATGCAGGCGTTTGCGTTCAGTGTCTTTTATAAGGTTACAGTTTCCTTTCTCTGTGTGTGTTTCTAAGTGTCTGTCCAGGGGGCTAGGGGAAGCAGAGCCCTCACTGACTGTCCCCCAGCTCCAGGGGCAGCACTGAGCCCCATGTTCTATTCCTTGCTCCTGAGGCCATAGGGAACAGAGGAACCAGTCCTGTGCCCCAGCCCTCCAGCTCTACTGGGCTGAAGCAGGTGCTGAGAGCAGGAGGGGGTGGGGAGAGGCTGAGTGGCTTGGCTGATCCTCCTGAACTCCACTCTGGCAAGATGGACACCCCACTCGGTCCACAGTGGGACAGCAGCAGTGGGACATGCCCTGGTGCAGGGACAAAACAGGGTGATGTGGAGTGGCATATCACTGTGCGGGGTTTGGGTGGCTGAGACTTATTCCCATTGCTGGCAGCTCACAGCACCCACCTGAGCCACATCCCTCCATCACAAGATCTCAGGTCAGTGGAGCCACAGGGAGGTGAATGGTTTACAGAAAGCAAAAATTTAGTTGTAAGAAGCAGACAGCTGCTGCCAGGGCACCCAGGGTGCTCAGTGCTGTGCCTGAGGGGCTGCATCTGGACAAGGGGCAGGGGGCACTTGGCACCTCTGTGCTCCCCACTGCTGACAGGCAGTAACACACTTTTCATGGCTCAGTGCTGACATGGTTTTGGGGAGACAAGACACTTTCTCCTCCTTCTCTTGCACCTCAGGCTCCTGGGGACCCCCTTCCCATGCGTGTGTGTGTGTGTGCATGTCTGTAGCTTGCTGGGGTGGCGAGGGGCTGAGGGGTCAGAGCAGTCCTGGCCCTGGGGTGAGCGCAGGCCACCTCCTCCCCAGCCCCTCGGTGTAGGCAGGGCCTTGTATACAAAGCATAAACTTTGTTTTTGGTCTTTTATGCCAAACCCTGGCCAGGTAGGCTACCACAACCCCAGGGAGCAACAGGGCAGAGAGCACTGGGACAGGGACAACATGCAGTGAGCTGGTCCTAAGCTCACCCCGGGGAAACAATGCTGATGCTCCAGGAATTACCATCATCTCAAGGGGTTCAAAGCACTGTTGGGGACAGTGGGGTGCCAGCAGGTCCCCCCGAGCAGGGCAGGAGGTGATAGGGAGCTCCCAGAGCACTGTGCCAGCAGGAGCTGCTGGCACTGCTCACGCTCAGCATGGATGAAGTGTTTGCCACCATTTTTGCTGCCACTGTTGCTGACAGGGCTAAGTGGAGCCAGGAGCAGAGGAAGGCTGGTGCCATGCAGGCCAGCTGGGCCCTGTGGACTTAGGAGGACCACCCATGCTGGTGTGGGTATTGCCCTGGGACCCTCCAGCCTAGTTTACTGCCAACCCGAAGCCTGGCTCTCCCAGGGGCTGTGGCAACTGTGGCTCAGACTTCAAGGCATCCCCAGGACATGCAGTCAGCTTGGCCAAGGCAAACTGTTGAATTTTTCTTTTTTTTTTTTCAAATAAACTAAAACTCTAGACTTGTTAGTGTTTTTGCAACTCTGGTGTGGTTCCCGCCTGTCTGACCATGTGTCAACCTTTGTAACATTGGCAATAAACCATTAAAAGTGACTTTCCCAGGAGCCCTGCCCATCCTGGTTCTTTGTCCTGTGCGCATGTGTCACAGTGACTCTCTCAGGTAAAGGACCTGGAGCACCCAGGAATTTATCCAGACATCAGAACGGACTCACCCATGGTATGTCCCCGAGGGGGCTGGAGATGCTCCACACTGTTGGCCTGGGACAGGAGACTGCTGCTCACCCTGAGGGGTGACCAGGAGTAGGGCTGGTCTCCCATTGCTGTGGGGACTTTGAAGTGTGTCTTGCCCGTTGTCTGGCTGTCTTTCACCCCACACAACCCAGCATAAAGCACACACTGCTTCCAATTGCTGTGTGTTATGGCTTTAATAGGATTGATTTTAATTTTTTAAATATGTGTATCTATGTATTTAAATATATTTCTCATTTATCAGTTGTCATCATCCAGACAGCAGTTGCCCACCTCACACTGTTATGGATGCATACAGCAAGACAGTCCCGGGCATGGGGCCTGGCACGTCTGCTCATTCACATCCATGGGGAGAAACCCCCACTTATGCTGTGGGCACCCACCACCCACCTCTTCACTCATCACTAAGCTCACTAGAGTCCCTGCTGGCTATGAACAGACTTACAGGAAAAATAAACTTCCCAAGACTCACACATAACTCGCATCCACACTGAAACAGAGAGGAAGGAATCTCAGAACACAATTCTTCCATGAAGGTTGCAGTGGGGGGCCAAAACTCATGACCTGTGAAAAGGGTATCCTGCATACAAGCTTCTCCAACAGTTCCTCTCCTCCAACACAGAAATATTCCCTGGGTAGAAAGAGGAATTAGTGGATTTGTTGGGGATTTCCAGATGCCAGGCAGACTGCTGTGCTCATGCAAATGTGCTGCATCAGAGGTCTGATGTGTTGTAGTTAGGAGCTGCAGTCATGCAGTATCCCTGCTCCTGTGGCCAGGCAGCAGTGCCAAAGGCCACCAGGAACTCTGCCCATGGCAATGTGGGAGCCCTGCCCTCAGTCTAAAAGCACTAGTGTCTCCCTCCTGAGGAGGATGGTGGTACCTTGCGTGGGTGGTGATAGCCAGCTGAGAAACTTCTCTCTGCAGTCCAGCTGCCAAAGGAAATGGAGAGCCACAATGAAGAAACTAGGAATAGGAGAAAAAGGGAGAAAAAACAGGACCAAGAGATGGGGCAGTGCCATACCAGCAGAGATGGAGTGAGAAAAGCTCCTGGGGAACAATGCGGGAGGGTTTGCAGAAATTTTCAACGTTCTTCAGGTCCACAAACACCAGATATGTGTACCGTTGGGAGCTACAAGCAGGACATCTCCCTGGAGGGGATCCCTGAGCTTCTTTTGAGCACTAAGTTTGTGACAAGTGTCACCATTGTGGCCACGCATCACAATGCAACTGCTGGGAATAAAAGGACAGTGTGAGGGAGAAGGTCAAAGGCTGAAGGAGAGATGTGGGTTTGTGACCCATAAAGACCCAGGGAGAAGAACAGGATATATGACAATTGCACTGGACATCCTGTCTCCCTAAAGGTGAGCTTGTAAACAGAGTGTGTGGGATGAGATGGGGGGAAAGAGCAAGCTTGGAGGGCACTGCTGAGCAGGTACCTCCAGTAGCTCTATGAACCAGGTATGGCTGGTGTTGGACTCTGCTGAAAATGCCTATGGCAGCAGGATGGAAAGCTGAGCACTGGAGAGGGAAGGAGATTTGATCTGTTATGAATGCCCTGGGTAAGGTTTTCTAAGGACACATCTCTCTTATGAGGAGAGACTGTGGGAGCTAGGCCTGTTTAGTCTAGAGAAGACAGAGAGGATCTCATTAATGCATATAAATATCTCAAAGGCAAATGACAAGAGGATGGTGCCAGATTCTCTTTGGTGGTGCCCACCAACAGGATGACGAGCAGTGGTCATAAACTAAAATACATGAGGTTCCACTTCAAGATGAGGAAGAACTTCTTTCCGGTGAGGATGGCAGAGCACTGGAACAGGCTGCCCGCTCAGGGTAACCCTGCCTTGGCAGGAGGGTTGAACTAGATGATTTCCAGTGGTCCCTTCCAACCCTAAGAATTCTGTGTTTCTTTGATGCCCAATGGACACAGGAGTGGGAAGACCACTGGAAAGCCTTCTGCCACAAACTGTTCCATAGCATGAAGTGCCAGGATCCTCCACCTGTGCCAGGCAAGGTCTGACTTGAAAATAGAGAATAATATAGAAAATAAACCCTAGGTGTTTTCTGTAAGCTAAAGAAAAGAATTGGTTTCTTCATGCACCTGAGCAAAGCTCAGAGCAGCAGCCCAGTCATGTTAAAGCTATTGTTCCCAGATCATCTGCAGGGAGGGACTGGCACACTATGGCATTGAGGGGAAGGACGTGGTGACCACTCCGTTAGAAAGCACAATGGTGCAACAAGCTGGGATCTCAGCTACTCCTTCCTACCACAGGCTTGGAGCAAACAGCCTTCCTGGCCTCCTGCCCCGGAGCAGCTCTGGTGAATGCCTTGAGCCTCAGCAGCCTCAGCCTCTCTGGCCAAGGTGCAAGGGGGAGAGGAAGGTGAGCCACATGTTCCCTCATGCACAAGTGTTAAGAGAAACCAAGTGGAAAAGTAGAGAAGAGGGAGTGCAGGACAGACACACACTCACTCTTTGGCCCTTTCAAATGTTTTCCAACCACAAAAGCATCTGCATCACTGCCCACCACAGCTGAACTGTCAAGAGAGAAGTTTTCTCTGGAGGCGAGGAGGGCCTGGTGCCATGACCCCCAGCCACACACAGGGAGCGCTGAGGGGCTGCTTAGCCAAGGACCCTTCCTGCCACCCACCCACACTCATGTGTTACATCCCAACCAACTCTGTTAAGTGTTTTTTGGTCTACCCTGAGCAGATTCCTCAAATAAAGGTGCTTTTCCTGGTGGGGGGAAAGGGTGGGACTGGGGCAGGGCTGCAGGGACTGGGCAGTCAGCAGTCATTTGCCCTTTCTGGAAAGAAGATTTTGCGACATCGCTGGACCGTGTCCTGGGGAGACTGAACACTGTGTCCTACAGTGCGGGGATCATCGTAAATTTCATAATCGTTCCCTCCCTGCAGTGGAATAGAAAATAGGGACAGCATTAGCAGCGTCTTGCCAGAACAACCTCATCCATGAATCTACATTTTGCTCTGTCCTGTGAGGAGCTGGGCTGGGAGCCAGTGGCTAGGCAGGCAGGGACTTGGTAGGCAGGGGCAGGCAGGGCTTTTCTGGCCCATGGGGGCAGAAGAGGCTGGGCTGGGAGCTCTGCTCCCTCCCTCTTGCCTCCCTCTTCAGAGCCAGGGGAGGAGCACAGAAAAGATGGGGAAGGTCCCAGATCATCATAGCTTGTCCAGGAGCCTCGGTTAACCCCTGCCCTGCCTGTGGAAGGGCCAGCAAAAGGTGGGATGGGCACATTTGGGGAGCAGAGGCTCCCAGCATCTGGGAAGAGCTGAGTGGATGACCAAGCTGATCTACAGCAGTAAGGAAGCATCATCCTCCACTGCTCTAAAGGTAAGGTGAAGCTGTTCCTGCTGCTGAGGAGTCCTCTCCCAAGTGCCGGGGGCTTGTATTCTGGGTCTTGCAGGCCACAGGATTGGCTGCTGCCCGCCTGACAGTGCTGGGGCAAGGAAAGCAATGCTGAGGTGGACCTGCTTTCCAGCCCAGTGAATCCAAGGTGATTTCTCCATTAGCCAGCAAGAGCCATAACGAGAGCATTGCAAATCCACAGCACAGGGCAACATCTTCCCCCCTCACACCACTAAAGGTCTGTGTTGGCACCAGTGGGACTACGGGGACCCATAGGACCCATGATGGAGCAGTAGGAGAAAAAGCAGTCATGTATGGGGCGAGTGGGGCATACTCACAGGGGTCGTCTCATTCCCAAAGAAGTGGATGGTGTCAAATTTCTCATCGTCGAGCACATTGAGGCAGTAGCGCTTGTCCCAGCCCTCTGGGAAGACGTCAAAGCTGATCATGCCACCTGCTGGGAGAAGGGAGGGCATCAGGCAACGTGGCTGGGAGCTGGCAGCGTGTCCCCCTACCCTGGGATGGGCAGGAAGATGGGAGGGGGCTGGATGTCTGGGGCGAGCCCCCATCCCAAAGAGTAGCCACAAATACCATCTCTGCTATGGTGTTCCTCTTTGCACATGGCAAGGACAGTGGCAGAGGCTGTTCCTGTGACAGCAGACCACAGTGACATCAGCACGGCTGGGGTGACATTAGCACAGCTTCCCTTGCAGGCAAGCAGGAACCAGAGGGTTCTTCCCAAAAGAGGCATCTTTCGGGGGGAGATTTTGAGTCATGCCTTGCAGATAGCACCAGCCCACTCTGTGTCCCAACAGGGGACAATGACCTTGGAGACTGGCAACAAACTCTCTCCTAGGCTCCTGCTAGACATCACTGGCCCTTCTAAAACCACTCTTCTGATGCTCCTTAACTGTGCAGGGACTGGGGTCTCCTGCATATTGTCCCTGCACACTGATCAAGGACCAAGGACCTTGCCATGGAGATACCACAAACCTGCTGATATAATCAGAGCATGACCCTGACCTGTCATTTCTTGACACAAGTTTAGTGAGGGTTGCCAACATCTGGAGAGGCACCAAGTCACATGTGATCAACATCCAGTGGCAAGGGAGCTTTCCCAGAGAACATGTATATAGACAGGGACACCCACAGCCACCAAAGGTTAACAAACTTCCCAGCCCTTGCTCTTAGACCAGGCAGAGTTTACCCCAGCACTTCGCTGCCTTTTGGAGGTGCTTGGAGGTAGCACCTTCCCCATCCTCTCAAGTTGCCCCACTGTGTCCACAAGCTGCAGAGAGACCCTTGTCCCAGCACCAAGACAGGAGACATGCTCTTCCCAAAATAAAACTTGCAACTTAGGGCACATATATGTTTAGCTCTCACTCAGAGCCAGAGGTACGGGGATTTGAGCTGGTATGTGTGACATCCTGTCAGTCAGCTTGTCTTCTCCAGGATATCTACTGGAGTATCCAACAGAAATCCTGGAGTTTCACACTCTCCTTCTCAAATGATAATCCTACCTCTCTAAGGAAGAGGGTGAGTAGACAGATAATCACAGGGTCAGTTCCTGCTGAAGGAGAGACACCGACACCCCAAGTTGCTCAAACATGCAAGTCCTGATGCCATGCACTTCCCCTTCCTGGCTGTTTGGAGTGTCCCTGTTGGTTTGGGGATCCTGAACCAAGCCTCTTTGGAGCCTGAGAAGATGGGGATGGAGCCTATATGTCCACCTTGGAGCAGAGAAACTGGACAGGACGCTGTGATAAGGATGGGAGCAAGTGCCCTATGAGCTTAGGGATGGGGGTGGCCCCAGGCTTGCAGCAGGATCCAAACTTGGTGACATTCTCTTGTTTCACATCCAAAGCCATTTACCTGTAAAAAACACTTTCACTGCATTCTAGCTGTCTAAACAGAGCTGGGCAGCAGGAAGGGGCTCCTGATGGCAGCTGGAGCAGTAAGAAATCAAAGGGAGAAGAGGTGGTGTGAACCAGCCAGCACTGTTACTCCCCTAGGTAGAGCAGGGGACTGGGGGACTGCAGGGAGACCTCCCACCAACTCTGGGCCTTGCATCCTCCACAGCCAGGGAAAAGGCAGCTGGAGCCAGCCTGGCAGAAGAGCTGTGTTTCTGCGTGCCCTTTTTTCAGATGCCTGACCTGAGACACTCCACATTTTCTTTGTGGAGGAGCAGGAGGCCCACAGCTCCCCTTCATGTTTTTATACAACAGGCCTGGGCCCTTCATGGCAGCTTCCCAAAGCCCAAGGAGAAAGGCCCATTGTCCAGCTCTCACACCCCGTGCCTGAGGGGACACAGCAGTGGGGACCTTATCTTTCTCTGCTGTGACAAACGGTGTGTGCCAGTGCTGCGGGCAGCACAGGATGCCCCTGGCAGGATGCTGAAGGCAAGCAAAGGCTCTCAGAGAAAAGCTCTTGGAGGATCAGAGGGCCTGGGGTGTCACCCACTGCCTCAGCCTCACCACCCCCTAGCCCTTTGGCTGGGCTGCCACATGGAACCCCCTAATCTCACACCCCTGCAGAGGATCTTCTTCCAGCATCATCCCTACAACTTATACACCCTGATTTTTCTCCCTGTCCTGGCCAGACACCCAGGATTGCTCAAGCGCCTCCTTCAGCTCCGCACCTTTGGTAAGCTGGCTGTCAGAACCATCCCAAGAAATGGCCCTACAAAAGCCCGTGGCAGGGATCTGCAATCTCCTTACCCCTTATCAGCTCTTCCTGTAGGAAGAAACATGTTTCCCTTGCAGCTAACTCTCCCAGGAAAACCCCAGAGCCAAACATGCATCAGGCTCCTGTCTCATTCTTAGAGAAGAGTGCACATGCCTGGGGCTCTGCTGGCTACCCTGCTGCTGATGCCTGAGGCAGAATAGATTCGTTGGGCAGCAGGGGGCTCCAGTAACTGAGATTAAGACAGGGCTAATGTCACGAGGTGGAGACCTGTCTGTCCGGCCGATTCCCGGGGAGGGAAGTCTGCAGTATGGCTTACTCTCTGCATGGATGCAGATGTCATGGATGCAGACATGACTCCCCAGTGGCAGGCTCTCCAGGACTAAAAGCTCCTTCTGCTCTTTCTAGGGTTTCCAGACACTCAGAGGGAACAGTTGGGATTCCTGGATTCCCTTCACAGAATTTAATGGAAAATATGATACAGGCAAAGCCAAGGAAGCCCTCCCTGCTCACCTCGAGAGAAACGCAGGCCTTTGCCAGCAAATTCCCTCTGCAAGGCTGCCACAAACTTCTCCCGTATCCGCTCTTTCTGTAGAGGATAAGGAGGAAAGGGAAGAAAAGAGGGTTTGAATAATTAAATGCTGACGGTCTCTCAGAATCCACTGTAACCTGTCTGCTGGGCAACTCTGCTCCCTGCCCACCTGCACTGGGCCCCAGTGCCATGCCATTTAGCCAGCTTCCACTGGTCCTGCCAAGTGTCCAAGTAGGCCAGCAGCTCACTCCACTGGGAGGAGCAGATCCCAGATCTTCCTTGGCAATGAAATACAGTTGTTTCAGTTTCCCACAGCCCATTTCATAACCCAAAGCCTCCAGTTTTGCTTAAAAAGTCTTGCAAAGACGAGCTGATTCTTCAACCCCAAGGAAGCTTCCTCAGGCAAAAACTGAGCATGGGCCAAATCCTCTAAAGACCTGACCAGCAGATCTGCCATGGCCCTCCCAGTTTGGAATGCTCATTCATTCCAGCTCTGTTGGGGCTGGGGAGGTGGGAGAGAGAAGATAGCTGCTGGGTCATCTTTGGGTACTGTAAATGCGGAAACACGCTGCTAAATAACTGCCTCGTTCCCCGGGGCTCTCCCCCAGCAGAGGGAATCCTGCTGGCCACCCTTTGCATTGGTGGTCCCCAATGAAATCAAATTTCTTCCATTCATCTGTGTCTTCCCTTGGGTTTCCTGGCTCCCAGTCCTGTCTCTCCCTTGTGTATGCACAGCTTGAAGCTGTACCTCCCTTCCTCTTGAGAACCAGGGGAGCACATAAGACCTGAGATCTGTGGTGGTGCAAAACCAGCCAAGGGTTGAGGGTGGGCCCAGGTCTGGCCCCTGTACCTTGTCGAGCTCGGAGAACTCAATTCGTTCCTCTGGGGTGCAGCTCCGACCAATGGGGGAGATGTTCAACATTCCATTGCGAAACTCAATGAAGGTCCCTCTGTCGGTGGGCAAAGGCACAAGGTCACTGGGGCAGGGAGAGAAAAACAACCTTTCCAGGAGAATGGCTGCTTGGTAGGGCTCTGCAAGAACATGCAGGAGGAGAGATGCCATGCTGAGTACTTCACAACAGGCACAGATCAGGCATCAACAACTGCTTAAGGTCCCAAGAAGCTCAAAGTTCTATAAAACAAGACTGTGAGAGGAGAGAAATAAACAGACCCTTTGTGTCCTGGAGACAGGCTGGAAGCAATGAGCTTAGGGGATATGACACGTAATGTTTTCTAATGTTGTGATAACTGCAAGGACAGCTCTTGCCTGGCCTGGACCAGCTGCCTCTTGAGGCTGTGGCACCTCTATCCCATGAGGCTCTTAGGAAATGCTGTGTAGGCTAGATGAAGCTGGCAGTACCTTGGGGCAGTGGGATGGCCCAGGTGAGTGTAACTCGCTTGTTGATGTCCGGCAGCAGGCTGAGGAGCAATCAGGGCCTCCTCAAGGGACACAAATCAGGGTCTTTGTATCTCCCTTTTGACCCCTGCATCTTTGACTGCAGCTCTTATCTAAGCCTGCACAAATAGGATCCAGTTCCTGCTTGCCACCCTCACCTTGTGCTGGGGTCACTTCTCAGCCGCTTCCTCAGTGGGGTGGTTGAAAGCACTGAGCTGGCAGAAAACTGCTCCATTCTTTTCTCTCTGGTAAAAAACCAGCTACTTCTGTTTGCTTATTGAGGGGTCAGACAGATATACCAGCACCGTTGGGACAGAAACAACACGGGATGGAAGCCCTTCTAGTATGAAAATAGATTGAAATTCTTGTGCTGGAGAGGGAGATCCCCTCCCCTGTCCAGGACCCCACAGCTCATTGTCCCTCCCAGACCTGCCTGCTATTTCTCTGTGATAAAGTGCTTACCACCCTGAGTCTGGAGGAAAAGCTCTCGTCCTCCTGTCTCCTGACACAGTGAGGAACATCATGGAATGGACACACTGGCGGGCTGTCCATTTCTGTGAGTTACCTGCAGCCCGGGAGCAGCATCTTTGCAGCACCGAGGGTTTGGTTGCTCACATCCCAAGCCAGGACCCAGGAGATGTGGGTTAAAGTCCTTGCTTTGCTAGAAATCCTGTAAGCCTAAATCCACAGAACTGCTTGGGAGCTGAAACTCCACCAAGGCTGTTGGGTAATCCGACAGCAATGAGGCAACCAAACAGCATTGAGTCCCAGCCTGTGCTTTCAGGGGCCTGTTCAGCCAGCAGTCCTGTTGCAAGGAGCCACCCTCACCCCTCTCACTGGTCCTTGTACTGCCACGTGGGGACTCATACTAAGCAACTAACCTGAATCACAGTTTAGCGACTTCTACCAAATTAATTTCATCCCAACAGCTCACCTGCTTGGGCTCACTGTACAAACATGGGGGAGAGCAGGAAGAAAATCAGCCACAGCAAGGGGTGGGCAGGGCTGCTGCTCCCAACAGTCCTCGGTGGCTCACATGTTCTTGAAACTGTTCTGAGGTGAGGTTTGACCCTGCACCCAGGCTGGTTTAACTGCAGGCTGCCTCTGAAAGAGGCCCTCCTGCTCCCTGCTTCCACCTTCATGCCATAGGTTCTCTCTTTCTGTGCTAACAGAATGAGCTGATCCAATGGAAGATTACTCTTTCTTGTCCTGTTGGTGGCCTGGTCTTCCTTCAGCAGAGGTGTACCCAACCCAGCTCAGCCTCTGGCTGCTGGATCTCAAGGGGAAGAACAGACAGGAACAGGGTAGGGAGCAGAGCAGGGCTAGCCAGTGACACTGGGTTAGAACAGTGTGAAACCGTGTGCTCAGGGGCTGGACTTCCCATCTTAAGATTCATTGTCTGCATGGTTGGAAACATGTACTACCAGTGATACCTGATGCCCTGTTCAGTATTAAGCTGGTACCATTGTCCTAAATGAGATACACATGGTGGCTGCACCCTGCTTCCCAGGAAGGAAAATCCAAGGGGCAAAAGAGTAAGCATTATGCTAAAACATAGTGCAGACTCTTCAGAACAAAGACACTCCTCCATTATTTGCCCAAGATGCCCAGCTCAGGGAGACAGTGATCCTACACAGTGCCTCTGTATGCTAAGATAAAACCTGGAGCAAGACAAGCTCTGTAGATCAGCTCTTTTTAGGACAGATCTGGAGCTCAGCTCCCCAAAATCAGTGTAATGATTTCCACTCGCATATGCTTGAGCCATTACCGTTTCTTGGGCAGCTTCAGCAGCGCCATGTAGTTGAGACAGAAGTTGATCAGATCCTGCAGAAGCTCCTCCCCCAAGTGGTCCTGAATGGCCTACAGAAAGAGAAGGGCAAGTGATGATGCTTGACTTCCCATGAAGCCCACCTGGAAGAGGAAGCAACTGGGGAGAAGAGGCTGCCCATCTTCCTGGGTAGGGGAGAGGCACTGCTCCCCACAGTGCACAGGGCAGGAGAGCCACGGTCGCAAAGGGAGCTGGACGTACCTGCTTGGAGACCAGCTGCCCATTCTTGTATTGCACAGTGCCGTTCTCTGCGAAGACGTAGTCAAACTTATCAATGACTGAGAGGGGAGGGAAAAAAGAGGAAACATTACTACTGCCTGGGAAAAGGGGCAAAAAGGACTGGGATCAGGACTGAGTGATCCATCTTCTTGCTTCCTTTGTACTGTGCTTTCCACGGCTCCTGTGCTCTGCAAAGGGTCACTGGCCGTCCTAGACTCCTTGCTTTCCACAAAGTGGATGAGGAGATTATCTTCTGCTCACGGGTGGGGAGGTGACGCATGCAGGGAGAAACGACCTGACCGAGGCCATGGGCTGAATCAGTTGCAGGATGAAGATAAGGGCTCAAAAATGTTCGGCTTTCAAATACATACGTGTTACTCTGCTCTCTGCTGTGCCCTCCCCGCTGCCAGGCTGCTGGGTGATGTGGTTACTGGTTATCTAACTCCAGCCCCCCCTGCAACCCAGACACGCAGCACTGGCGACTCAGCAATCAGCCTCAGCCGGGAATTTCTCGGCCTCCCTGCACTAACGAAATGGGAGGCAGAGCTTGGAGCCCAGCGGCGCTTGTCATCCATGCCGGAGAAGGAGAACACGGTGGAGGAGACAGGCGCTGCCGCCTTGCCCTCCCACTCCTTACTCTACCCCATGCCCCCATTGGAACGTGACGAGGAACCTGCGGGGACCCCACCATGGAGCAGCAGGGAGGCGAAAATTGCCTGGGGGGCGTGAAGCTGTCAGAGCTCTGAGGCAGCTCGTACAAAACTGACTCTGGGGCCGGCAGCATGGATTGGAGCATCCCTGCCTGCTCTCCACGCACGGGGAGCGGGAGTCAGGCAGCAGCTCCCGCCTGGGCACGGCCAGCCTCGCCAAGGGCAGCCTCGGGGCTGGATTTAGGGCACAGGTGACTCCCGGGAGACCGCGTCCGCCGCGCTCACCTTCGTCCCCTTCCCCCAGCTGCTCGGCTATCTTGGCATAGTCGGAGCCTCCCACCACGCCGGTGTGCACCCTCTCCCGCAGCTCCCGCAGGAACGCGTCCACCTCCGGCTCGATTTTCTGGCGGGGAAGCAGCGGGTGAGGCCGCAGCCAGCGGGGCGAGCTCCGCCTCGCCCCCAGAGAGCCCCGCGCCCCCGCCTCGCTACCTGC
>WBMY01015539.1:0-18535 GCA_013397315.1 Donacobius atricapilla
GCAATGGATCTGCAGTCATATGGCATCAGATTATAAGTATTGAATGTGCCTTTCAAAAGCTGTTTNGTGTTAGATCATAAGTATTGAATGTGCCTTTCAAAAGCTGTTTAAAATATGGAGATCCTAAACCATTCTTTCATTGTTTTCATGAGGTCTTTGATCACTTCATGGTTGTCCTGGTTAAGGGTAAATCTTGGGAGAAAACCTCCGAATGGGGTTCCTCTGAAAAAAACAAACCCAAACGGCCCCTCCCCCACAACTGGTCTGGGAAAACTTCCTTGGAGAAAAGTGGAAAAAAGCTATTTATTTAACAAAAGAAAAAAAGGGGAAAAAAAAGTTCTCACAAGCACACAGGATGAATAATATGAAACAATAAAACTTTTCATTGAAGTGAGATGGCAAATTGAGAAGAGTCCTTGCCGTAGATGGAGTTCGTCTCCCTCCCTCTCAGTCTTTTATCAGTTCCTCCGGGGCTGGAGAAAAATGCCGTCCTGGGCCCCAGAAGGGGCACGGGGGGGAAATCTTTCAGTTCTCCTCTGGGTTTTTCAGTCCGGAGCAGGTTTAAACAGTCCCAAGGAAAGAAAAGGAAAAAAACCCAGTTCTCTGCCCTAGCTAGCTAAAACTAACTAAAAAGCACAGGAGATCTCTGTCCCGCAGCAGTCCATCCGAGCCTCCGCTGAACAGAGAGTCCCGGAGAGGAATGTGGAGGAGAATAACATAGTTTTCAAAACAAATTGCACTCTAAGTATCACGTTAAAGGTGCAGAACACAATATACAGAACAGACGATTGGGGATACAGGCATCATAAAGTCACTCTAGGACAATGGTCTAAACGTTCCTATCTCGGGTTTGCATTCTGTTTTGGCGATATCAAAATCTTTCTCTTTTAGTGCTTTCTTTCTGATGTCTGTCCAGTCTGTTGCGCTGGATGAACCTGTAGGAATATGTCAATAAAGTGGCATCAACTGCTGTGCATTTTGCCAAGATGCAGCCCCTTCTAACCCGAGGGTTACTGGCATGCCAGGCACCCCTCCCCCTCCTCTTTGAGGCTTGGGGAGGTACAGTTCATTTGGAGCACACTCAGGGGGATCCATGGCTGAAGCCGCCATGGGACCAGCAGGTAGTCTAGGTATAGACATGTAAGGAGTATGTACAGAGGATGTGGGAAAGGAATGGCTACCTTGTGCTAAAGGAATAATTGGGGAAAGTGTGCTCCCAAATTTGGATAAAATTCCAAAGCACAGTCTTTTAATTGAAGAAATAATTGCCTCATAAAGTCTTTTGAAAATTGAAAGGACTGTGAATGACTTGAGGAACCAGGTCTGTGCTCTGGTTGTTCTGGGAACCAAAGCCTTGGACCAGGCATGTGACGAGCTGAAGCAGCAATCGCTGATGTCCAGAAAGTAGATGAGGGTTGAGAGGACACAGGAATACCTTGTGAAGTAGTAATTCTGATGATGGTTTTGTCAGCAATGTGTGTTTGTTGTTATTCTGGAACAGGAATATTTTGAACTCTGTGTTCCTCAGAAACCGGCAAAAATTCTTGATCGGCGGTGTTAAAATGTTTTGGAAAATGTTTCTGCATTTTGTAGGAAAAAATTGCAGCAATCGTGGTGTTCTGAGGCTGGGTGGCGCTGGTGCTACATCGGTTGTTTGCGGTGAATCGAAGCTTTTTTTCTTTGAAACATTCACAGCCGCTGTGGAAAGTGTTTGATGTTTTTGGAGAAAATCCCCTGTCCTGTCTGTTATTGATTCTAAAAACAGCTTTGGATCTGTTTGCTGTTTTGGTCGAACAGCGGGAGCCTTCTCAGTGCTGATGGGAGGGGACGGGTGAAGCGTCGCTTACTGTGAGAGGCAGGCGCCCAGAGGAAAGCGTCCGCACTGTTCCTGCCCCATTCCTGCCCCTCCTGGCCCAATTCCAGTGTCTGACGTAAGCCCCGCAGGTCTCCGCACAGCATGGTCCTGCTCTGCCTCCGTCGACTCAACTCCCACCCCGCTGAGCTCGGATTGGAACCACCCTGCCGTCGTTTCTGCCTCCGCCAGCGATGTTCCCCCCGCACCGACTTTTGCAGCCCTCCCCCCGCTGTCACTGCCTCCCTCCGCGGCGGCTCTCCCTCCCCGTGTGGTGGCTCTGCCCCCCTGTGTGGTTCGCCTGCCAGCGCAGCCGCTCCTCCCACCCCAATTTCTCCCTGTGCTGCCGCTTGTGTGACGCCAGGGAAAGTGGGTGGTACAGAGCTCCTGCGTGGCTCCGGATCTGCCCCTGTTGGGTTGTGGTGTTTGAGGGGAGGAAGGTGGGGTTGGGAGATTTGTCCCGCTCGGCCTCAGTGCCCCTGACCCCCTCTCCTGGGGTGTCTGTGTGTTGCCCTGATTTTTCAGCCTTCTCTTTGTGTCTCCCAGTTTCATAGTTCTTATGTTGTTTCTCACACACGGGTGTTATAAATAGAAGCAACTTTTTCCTTTTGTCTAGGTAGTTTACATTCTTTGTCTTAGAGATATGGACAGCTGATGGACAGTTGTCTTGACCAACGGGATGGGGAGAGGTGTCAACCTTCTCCCCCAGTCCCTGGCCTTTGTAGAAATACTACACAAGTGGAGTCAGCTCTTTTAATGAACAGTTGATACCTTCTCACCAAAGTGAGTGTGTGTGTGTCTGTGTGTCAAACGACACCTGTGCAGGCACAGTAGGACAAACCTCAAAGAAAGCGATGTCCCATTCTTCTTGTTCTGGAGGGTGTATAAGTAATTTCAATTTCACAGGATTTAGAGATGGAGATTGTTCTAATTCTGATTGAGCCGTGATGGCCATTCCCCCTGCTTTATCTGGGATAAAACTTTCCCTTAGCAGTGCAGTTGGAGTAGCAGTCAGGTGACATGGTTCTGTGCCAGAAATCAGAAGGGTAGGTCCCTCCTCAACTGTCTTTTGCAGCTTATAAGGGTCTTCAATGGCTTTTTGGGTAATTTTCTTGAGTAAAACTCGTTCTGCAGGTAAAAGCTTGAGTGCCCCCTTATCTCAAAGGGTTGCACAATGATATAATTGCTTATTTACATCCTACCTGTCTAGAAACCCCTACCAGATGGGTAGAAATTAAATGTTCCAGAGCAGAAAAAATGCTCAGCTGCCCTTGAGAGAGGGATATCCCCGTGTTTCTTTTATCTGACAGCTTACCCAGACCTATATATAGGTCCTTGCCGCCCTCAGGTCTGCTCCGGTTCGTTCTATTCGTTGGCCAGCAGGTCACGGCAGATGATTTCCTCATCTCATCCTGTCTCGAATTCCTGAGATTGGCACCTCTGGAGGTTTTCCTGTGCTGTTGTTTGATCTTCAGGGAAAGAGAGAACCCTGGTACTTTGCTTTCGAAGGTTTTTTGTGATATTTTGGTGGCAATTGGGCAGTTGGGCACCAGATGACGGAATTTCCATTCCGTCAATCCCCTACTTAGGGGTCTTTTCTTGTCAAAGTCCTGTACCACGGTTTAAAAGATGAGCGGAACCTGTAGCTTCGGTCTTCCAAGATGTTTATTCTATTTCTTATCTCAAGGTCTGACAGCAGACTTAGCGCACTAAAAAAATGCAACTACAGGAACACGGACAGAGGATCCAAGGTAGTTTTTAAAGGTTTCTNCTTCCATACTAAAAACCCCCAAACTACAAATTTTCACCCTGTGACAAACTAAACTACTACTTATTTTAAATTTTTGCTGTTTTCAATTCATCTATGAGTGTTGGAAGTTTTTCCCATGGACAAAGGTCAAAGACAGTGTTTTCCTGGGGTCCCAGCCAGGGTCTTGGACCCTCCAGGGCAGTTTGAGGGATTTTCTACATGCCCAGGACTCCAACAGGCCTCATAGCTTGGGCTATGACCAGAGGATCAGTGAGCATGTGCAAGGCAGCGGGCTCAGAAGTTCATCTCAAGAGGAAGACTATTTTCTTCATCCCTGAAGACCCCCGAGACGACCACCAGAGACAACTGTGCAGGTGCAAAGGACTGATAAGATGATTAGCATATGCAGCAGGGTGGAGGGGGGGAGTCAAGGGATGAATATGCATGGGGTATTGCAAAACTTGTTGCATATGTAACATTCTAGCGGATAAAAGAAAACACGAGTGAGCGAGGGGCTGCGCATGCCTTTGGGAACTATCCCGCATTGCGCCCAGAGCTGAATAAAGTACATACCTACTTTAAAACTCTGTGTCTGAGTTTTAGAATTTTTCTGCGGGTCATTGGATGGGAGTTGGAGATATCATATACCAATTTATATGTTATATCATAAGACTCCAAGCAGTTGTAGAAATTATAAGTAATGAAACAACTTGAGCCTAAGAAATAATAACTAGCCAACAAAGACAAACCAGAGCTGCAGTGTACCAAAATCAGTTGGCACTATACCTTTTAGTAGCAAAAAAAAGTGTCTGTGGAAAATTTTACACATTTGATTGTTGTTTGCAAATTGATGATAGTGGAGATGTAGTTTTGGATATAGCCAAAGCCATCTGGAAAATAGCCCATGTATCAGTCCAAAAGTGGGAGTCCATAATTAATAAAAGATGATGGGATTTTTTTTTAACTATCTTAGTGGAAGAAGGTAGGATTTATAATGCTATGTGGTACAACAAGTTTAAGTTTTCTTCCATGTTTAATTCCATGTCTTATCAGCTTAATTACTTAAGTGGTTCAAAATATGCAGGTAATAACAATGCCCACCAACCCTGTCAGCAACCTCAAGAGGAATGCAGAAAGTCATGATATTGAAGAAAACAATTGATAATAATAACCTAAAAAAGGTACTTATGATCTACAAAAGGTATCAGTGTGCTAAAAATACAGAGGTTTAAAATTGTAGTGCAAGCCAAATAAAAAAAAACAAAAAAATAACTGACAATGGTGAGAATAATTCAGATAATGTTTTGAACTAGCTAATGTTGATTTAATGTACTTGTGGGGTATCTTACCTATATGATAACATTGAAAAGAACCAGGTAAATAAACATAGAAAGAAAGAATGCAAGGAGGAATTTACCAGTGACCCTTAGGTTATCAAGAACTGTCAAACCACAGAACAGGCGGCCTTATGAGGAAATAAAATATATAAATTCCATCTGCAGTATGGCATGGACTTTAAGAAGATGGGTCAAGGGTCGAACCAAGCAAAAGAATTCGCAGAACATGTCATCTCAAAGGAATGTTTGAATATGTATAAACTTCATGAATATGCATGTGACCAATGTAATGAAAAAGTGTATAAGAAAATTGTTAAAAGTTAACTGGTGTGCCTCTGGCAGGTTGCCAAGCATCCAGCACTGTTTACTGTCCCTTTTATCCCTTATTAAACTTTAAAAAATTTTCAAGAGTGACACTTGTTTCTCACACTTGTGAGAAATGATGCTCACTTTTAAAATTTCAAAGGTTTATTAAACCTTAACAAAATACAACAAAAGACTGAATAAGGAGAAAGAGCAGTGCTGGGAGTCTCCATGACTAGCAGCCACATGCTCGTCTAGAAAATGGATGTCGTGCTTTTTATACCCTTGGCCCCTCCCAAAGTCTTGTCAGTCAACCCCTTCTCTGCCGTCCATTGGTGGAGATCACTCTTACAACTTGATTGGAGGTCAGGTGTCGCCTTAGTAACAAGTCAGCCCTCCCCGAATGCCCCGACTACCAAGGTCATCCCGTGACAACAATACAAGGGGGTGGGGAAAGAGGACTATTGGAGGACATATTACAGTAACATAACTATACATCTACAAAACTTCTTCTAACATACACATAATATTTATCCCTTAATTGTGAGAGCCAACCATCTTATTACTCATCTATAACAGACTCACTACAAAAGGACTTCCACCATCTGCTTGGGTGTCTCAGGGGAAACCCCGGGATCCCTGAGCCCCTTCACCCTCCAGGGAGCCTCTCCCGGCCGTGTTCGGGAGCGGGGCTGCTGCAGCCCAGCCCTCGCCGTTTGTTTGCCTCTGCTCCAGGATTTTACTACACTGTAGCTCTGCACCCCCTGCCTGCCAGGATGCCCCTCAGTCTCAGCTACAGCTGCGGAATTTCTGATGCATCTTGTCTACCACTCCAGGATTTTGCTCATCCCTGCCATTCCAGCTTGCTGCTTCTGAGGTCCCTGCTACAGCTCCTTTTGCTATCCAGATGGGGCACCAGTATCTGCTACCCCTGGGGGGTTGTATAGGAAGCCCCTTTTCCATCCCTTCCGCTGGCGCATCCGCCATTACCACATGAGAGAGATGGCCGAACTCGCACCACAGTGCCCCCGGTAGCCACGGGAGAATCATCGCACCTGCCCTATCTGGCCGGGGAGCCACCAGCGCCCCTGCCGGCTGTGACCATAACTACACAAAAGGGAAAAGTCTCTGCAGCCAAGAGAAGGCTGTCACTGGATTTCTGGTTCTGTTTGTTGTTGCTGCCATTGTTATTGTTTTTTTTGCCTTATTATCCATATACATACTGAGAAAGAACTGTTATTGCTTTTCCCATATCTTTGCCTGAAAGCCCCTTAATTTCAAAGTTATAATAATTCAGAGGGATCATATTCTCCATTTCAAGGGAGGTTCCTATCTCCCTTGGCAGACACCTGTCTTTCAAACACAGACAATAACTTAGATTGTAGGACAAAGTCCCCTTTATCTGATCAACCAATTGCATAATAAATTGTCTTGTTTGTGAGCAAACAGTTTCATTCCAGTTGATTTTTATCATACAGAGTAATCCACAGACTTTCTGATTTAGGAACAACAGTTTAAAAGTAGAGTTAATGGAAAACTTACAATGAAAAGCCATCTGTCCGCTAGTGCATAGCTGGCTCTCACTGTTTAAGCTAAGCACAATTTGAAAAGTAGACACAGACAAAATGTGACATTTAAAATTGGAATAATGATAAACTGTGATTCATGAGTCTTCAATAAAGAAAAAATAATTATTAAAGGACAATTAAATGTATTTTATTATTGTGAGAGACGGGAAAGATTGATGTCTTGAGACATTTTGGGGTGCATGTGTGTGGGGGAAGGGGCTAATCAGGCCATGCCCTGGCAAGGCGATGCACTTCCCTTTACATCCCACCCCCCTAGAGCCAGTCTTGACTTGACTGCTTGACTGGGGACGGTACAGCATGTGAAGTTCCCAGTCTATGCCCAGATGTTGACTGATCTGTTGAACTATTTTTGAAATAAAATGTGGTCCTCTGTCTGAAGATATTGTGGCTGGAACTCCAAAGCATGGTATTATTTCTTGCAACAGCATCCTGGTTACCTCCCGGGCTTTGACAGTCCTGGTGGGGAAAGCCTCTGGCAATCCTGAAAAGGTATCTGTTAGTACTAACAAATATCGATACCCTGCTTTTCTTGGTAATTCTGAAAAATCAATTAGCCACTGCTGGCCGTGTCCATGGCCCTTTCCAGTTTGGCCAAGGTTTGGTTTTGGGGTATTCTTGGGGTTAGTCTGGAGGCAAAGTTCACACTGCCAGGCCACTTGAGTGATAGTGGCATATAAGTTCCTGACAGTGATCTATCCAATCAAGTAATTATATAAAGCATTAATTCCCCAGTGTGTTTTATGATGTTTGTCTCTTACTAATGGACATAGTAAACGGGAGGGGAAGACTAATTTTCCCTCTGCTGTAACAGCCCATCCCTTCTGGCTATATATTCCCTTTTGATCCTCAATTAGCCTTTTGTCCTTTTCATTATACACTGGCTTACCTTCTAGAGACATTTGGCCACCAGGACTCAAGGCTCCTTCTATTGTCACCTCACCTGTTGCTGCTTCTTTTGCCTCTCTGTCCGCCAACTCGTTTCCCTCTTCCAAGCCTGAGCTCACTTTCTGATGTGCTTTGATGTGCTTTAATATGCATGATTGCCACTTTCTCGGGCAGTTGGACTGCTTCCAGCAGTTGTACTATTTCTTATGCATGTTTAATGTTTTTACCTTGTGAATTTAACAGTCCTCTTTCTTTCCAGATAGCTCTATGAGCATGCACTACCCCAAATGCATATCTTGAATCTGTATAAATGTTTATCCTCTTTCCTTTTGATAATTCTAATGCATGGGTTAGGGCAATTATTTCTGCCTTCTGTGCAGAGGCATCGGCAGGTAATTGTCCTGATTCCATTAGGTCTCTAGATGTGGTAACTGCATACCTAGCATGTCATTCTCCATTGATGACATAGCTGCTTTTATTGGTGAACCATGTTTCTACATCTTCCAGAGGAGTCTCCTTCAGGTCTGAGCAGCTGGAGTAAGTGGCTTCAATGGTCTCCAGGCAATCATGATGAGTTGTCTCTCTTTGGTTCCCACTAAGGAAAGAGGCTGGGTTGACAGTGTTAGTTACCATGATAGCTTGGTATTTCAGGAACTGTTGTGGGGAGAGCCAGTGGCCTCCCTTTGTTTCCAGTACTGAGGATATGAGACACTAGCAAAGTCATTTTCTGGCCCAGGGTGAACTTATGGGCTTCTTGAATGTTTAGCACAACTGCGGCTACTGCTCTGAGACAACCTGGCCATCCTTTAGCTGCTGCATCCAGCTGCTTAGAAAGATAAGTAACTGCCCTGCTATATGGGCCCAGGTCCAGTGCCAGTATTCTCAGGGCCATTCCCTGTTTCTCATGGGAAAAGAGAAAGAATGGTTTACTCATGTCCGGAAGTCCTAAGGCCGGAGCTGACATGAGGGCCCTTTTTAGCTGACTAAAGGCCTGTGTGGCTTCCTTTGTCCACTGGAGGTCTCTGTTCTCATTTGCGATGAGCGAATACAGGGGTTTCACAAGTAACCCGTAGTTGTAGATCTGCAGTCTGCACCATCCCATCATGCCCAGGAAGTTTCTCAGTTCTTTTATTGTCTGGGGTTTCGGGGTTTGGCATATCGATTCTATGCTCTCTTTCCCCAAAGTCCGTTGCCCAGCACTGATCTCATAGCCCAGGTAGATCACCTTTTGTTTTACCACCTGGGCCTTTTTCTTTGTCACTCTGTACCCCTGAAGCCCTAAAAAGTTTAAAAGGCTTACCGTCCAGGCCATGCACTCTTCTTCTGTGGGGGTAGCTATTAGGATGTCGTCCACATACTGCAACAGTTTCCCTTCTCCTGGTGGAGCTTCCCAGGATTCCAAATCCTTTGCAAGTTGTTCTCCAAACAGGGTAGGTGAGTTCTTATAACCTTGCAGAAGAACGGTCCATGTGAGCTGAGCTTTCCGTCCACTTTTGGGATTCTGCCACTCAAATGCAAAAATTTTCTGCCTGGCTTCGTGGAGAGGGAGAGAAAAGAAGGCATCCTTCAAATCTAAAACAGTAAACCAAGTTAGCTCTGGTGTTAAACAAGTTAACAAGGTGTATGGGTTAGCCACCATAGGGTAGAGAACTTCAGTGATCTTGTTAACAGCCTGTAAATCCTGCACGACTCAGTATGACCTATCAGGTTTGTGGACAGGCAGGATAGGAGTGTTAAAATCAGATTGACACTCCCTCAGCAACCCCAGCTGTAAGAAATTTTCAATTATCAGTCGAATTCCTTCTCTGTCTTCCTTTCTTAAGGGATACTGCTTGATTCTGACTGGTTGTTTTCCTTCATTAAGCTTAATTTGTATTGGAAATGCATTTCTTGCCCTTCCTGGTACATTGGAGTCTCATACCCCTGGAAACACTTGGTTCAGTATTTCCTCATGAATTTCTTCTTTAGCCTCAGTAGCTGTCAGTGTTAAACTCAATACTTCTATAAATTTTTGATCATTCACCTCTGGAGTAATGTCTCCATTTTTAAATGAAATAGTTGCCTCTAATTTCTCCAATAGATCTCTCATTAGGAGTGATTCTGGGGAGTTGGGCATGTATAGAAATTTATGGATGCCCCACTTTTTCCATATTTATATTTAAGTGGCTTGCAAAAATATGCTATTTCAGATTGGCTAGTTGCTCCTCTCACCCTAACATAATCATTCCCTACCAGCACCAAAGCTTTATTTAAAACTGAAAGTGTTGCCCCTGTTTCCACCATAAGTTCCACCTCTTTCTCCTCCTTTCCCAGTTTCATTTTTATAACCAGTGGATCTCCTGGGGTAAGATCCTCTGGTCCCTTTCAGTCGCTTTTTGTGCGAGCTACCACCACCTCCCTTCCCCGGTTCCCTTTCCCATTTCTCCTTTGTTCAGGACACTAATTTTTCCAGTGTCCAAATTTTCTACAAATTGCACACTGATCTTTGCCCAGCCGGGGTGGTCCTTGTCCCCGCCTCCCTTTCCCTTCTTCTTTCACTACTGCCACTAGCTTTCTCATCCCTTGCTTGTCTCCTTCTTCTCGATTGCTGATAACCCTCCACGCCTCATCTACTAAGGCCTCTAAATTCCTTCCCTCTGGTCCCTGGAGCTTCTGAAGTTTCCTCCTAATATCTCCCATAGATTGCCCTAAAAATAAATTTACTAGCTGCTGTATCCCTGTCTCGGATACGGGATCTAATGGTGTATGGCAGTGCATCATGTCTCTCAGGTGATCTAAAAACTCCGAAGAAGTTTCAGAGGGAGTCTGCTTAATTGCATACAAAGCTGACCAATTTATAGTTTTGGGGATGGCCTGTTTCATCCCCTTTGCTACCCATTCTTGATAATTTCATATTTTTACTAGTTGCTTTTCCTTATTTGGATTCCAATGTGGATCCTGGAGAGGAAAAACGTCCTTAACATCCTCTTGTGTCATTCTGCCAAAGTTTTCTGCTAAGTCCCCTGCTGTTTTCAAAACTANTGTAGAGAAAGAGACTTTAACTAGTACTGTTTCCCTCCCAGGTCCTACTGCGTCCCTTAAAGGGGCTTATATTACTTCCTTTGCTTGTTTTCTAGTCCGAGATGCTATGGGAGAACTTGTGCTCTTGGAAGGTTTCTCATCATCACTATTACTGTCAGGCAATGGGGGATACAATGTTGTTTGTATATCAGAGGTGTGCGGAGGAGCAGATGGTCTGGTTTGTCTCCCTTTTTAGGGAGCTGAATCTGCTCGCCATTGTCTCCTTTGTCCCTCAGGGGGTGGCCCAAATAAATCCAGTAACTCTTGTGTTTGTGCCTCTGCTTGGTAAACTTTATCATGATGTGTGCAACGCTGGTTTATTGAGCATGTACTACAACATACTTTAGGCCTTCTATTAGCTTTGTTTTCCTTTTCAAGGGCTAATACCAGGGCATCGGAGGGGGCTCTGATCCCACAATCCCTCTGCCATTCAGGGTGATTTCAGAGGGAGAAAAACATATCTGCATATGAAACTTCAGACCATTTCCCTTCATGTCTGAGGAAAAGCATAAGCTGCAATAAGGTGTCATATTCTAAACTACCATTCTGTGGCCACTTCGTTCCACCTTCCAGCCAATATAAGGGCCACCACTGGGTGCAGTTACTTCACAAGGGTGCGCTTGGATTCTGTACCTCCCAAACCTGCAATCTCCTAGCAGTGAGTTAAAATACAGCCCAGAGGGCTTGCCCTAGGGATTTCCTTACTTTCTCCTGATCCCATTATTTTCTTCTCCTATTTCGCCTCCACCTAAATCTCTTCTCACACTCTCGTACAGTCTTTTTCCAATCTTTTCCTTTTACACTTCAAATCTCTGGGACTATATGTGATCCTCCACAAAAAAATACTCTAAAATCTCTAGTTTAGGGTCCTCTTCACCCTGTTACTCCACACTGAGCAGTAGTATTATGTCTTCTACTCAAGGAACAGCTCCACCGTTCTCCACAGGACCCACACTTAAACTAATACCCACGCTAGGTGTTGCCCTTGCCTGCAGAAACAGATGGTTTTGGTGCAAGCTGTCTCTAGTCTAATGTAACCACATTCTCTGCGAAAGTCCTATAAATAAACCTGCTGGTGTCTCCTTTATAGCCCAATTATTTTCGTGAGTCACAAACTTCCAAGGGTCGAGCCCAAACCAAACCCTCCGTCCATGTTCCTGTAGCTGCATTTCTTCAGCGCGCTGACACTCTTGTAAGACCTTGAGATAAGAAATAGGATAAACACCTTTGAAGACCGAGCTACAGGTTCCATCTCTTCTTTTAAACCCTGGTACAGGACTCTGAGAGACAGAAAACCCTTAATTAGGGGAATGTCGGGGTGAAAATCCATACAGTTGTAGACAGTGATAAGGTCACCTCTGAGTCTCCTTTTCTCCAAGCTAAACAACCCCAGATCGCTCAGTCATTCCTCATAGGGCTTGTGTTCCAAGCCCTTCACCAGCCTTGTTGCCCTCCTTTGGACGCGCTCAAGTGTCTCAGTGTCCTTCCTAAACTGAGGGGCCCAGAACTGGACACAGTACTCAAGGTGTGGCCTCACCAGTGCCAAGTACAGGGGAAGAATGACTTCCCTGGTCCTGCTGGCCACACTATTCCTGATACAGGCCAGAATGCTGGTTGCTCAGTTTTACAACTGAGCCAGTTTGTGTAAGAGAGGATGGGTGTTCACTCCCTCTGGCCAGAGATTACACCACACACCCAAAACTCTCCTCCTTCCCCCTTGGTTGGGGGGGAATGTGTGCAAACCTGGCCTCACCAGATGATCCTGTGGGCTATGGCTTCATCCACCCTAAACCCAGCCAGAGCTGATTTTCAGAACAGCTTCTGGGTTTGTCTTTCTTGTGGATACATTCTTCTCCTTCAGCCTTGTTTACTTCTCCCTAGTCCTGAGATAATTATGCAGTAGTGTCACCTTTATCTCATCTCAAGTTCCCCTTAGGTGACTTAAATTACAGTCCAAAGTATCAGTCAGGAGGCATATTCAGGGAGGGGTGGGCTTTGGTGGTTGCAGCTTGTTTATATGGTTTTGCCCTAATGGGAAAAAGTCCTTCATAACAATGTTTAAGCCATTAACCATAACATTTAAGTCTCTCACAATACCCAACATAGAGATTTGTATATTTTAATTAACTGCTATCCCATCTCCTTTCACAGATAGATTTTGTTTTCCCATTGCATTGGGCTTCATCCACCGTCCAGACCCATGACTTAGGCTCCATTCCATCAGGATAGGTACTCAGGACAGGAGAACCAGCACACTTGATCATTGGGCACTGACACTGGCCTGTCTCAGATCATCGTCTCATTCTCCTTGCTGCTTGCAAAAATTCATTCTTCAGCAGTTCCTGTCATTCCTGCAACATACAACTTACACATAGATTATTTTTCTCCCAAAGTTAAATCTCCTTGAGGAGCACACCGGCTGTCCCCATCCTTTTGCATTACCCACCAATTATACCCTGGTCCTTGAGCAAAGACAATAGGTTTGCCTTTTCCCATGGGGGAAGAAATGCACACCGATTTCCCCAGCCACTTCCCTGTGTGTAGTAGGGGGACCTTATCTCCAACCCCAGTATGTAGGGGTTTTGTTCGGGCAGGATCAATGCAGTTAGCAGATCCTCTGGTGTTAACCCACCAAGCTGCTTTTGATAAATTTGCATCTGTCCTAGGTTACAATGTAAAATATGCCCAAGGTATGTATTCTATCACCATCTTCATGAACTGTTGAAACCAGGTGGGGCAGTGTTGCTCTTGTCCCCACCCTCTGGAATATCTTCTGTTAATGGGCCCATTAATGCTCTGCTGTATGACTCATAGGTAACTCCATCCGGGAGTTATCTCAGTTTAATGGGCAATCAAGGACCCATTGCATGACTCATAAAATTACATCATTCCATTGTGAGATGCTCCGCCCATGGGGAGGAGCCAAGCATTCCCACCTGGATATAACCCGGGATAGCAGAGGGGGCCCTCACCCCACTGGATTCCCAGAGGACAAGAGCTACCAGACCTTTCTACAGGATCACTGATTCAACAAGACCACTTCATCTGGACTGCTACCACCGCCCTAACTAACGGGTTGTATTATTTAACTTATTTTATTTTACCTTTTTTTTTTTTTCTTCCTATTAAATTGTATTTCTGACTTGGAATCTTTCACTGGTTTTGCTTTCAAACCGGTACAGCATCCTGATGCTTCCATGCCCCATTGCCTAACACTCTTGACATAGCCTTCAGTATTCCATTATACCTCTCAGTCTTTCCAGAGGCTTGTGAGTGATAAAGGATGTGATATATCCACTTGACAGGGATAAGATGAATGTGTCTTTATAAACAGACTGTGTTAATCTCCTTGTAAATAAGGCCAGAGACTTGTAGATAAGGAAATAATGAGAGAACCCATTAATTTTAGAAAGTTTTACCAATTGACATGGACTGCTGGTTAGCCAAGGTCGTGCGAAACTCTTGAACTTTGGGAAGAAGAACAAAGACTTAATAGGGTTATGAGTGTTACCTCCTTCACCCAGGGCAGACTTAAAGATAATTTTAATGATCATGTTTCATGTTCTACAGGGGAACTACATATTGAGGAGGACTTGTAGTTGGCAGATTGGGAAGCCTGTACCTTCCAAGTACCTCAGCCAATGAGGAAAAGAAGAGGGTGTGTTGCAGCCAGGAAATTAGGAAAAAAGAAGTCTACTCGCTTCAACAAATTGAGAGAGATCCCATTGGACATGTTCCTGATGGACTCTCTCCCTTTGTTCGAATAAAGTTAATTTTACAGGACTCCTCTGTCTCCTTTGTGGACATTGACCTCTGGCAACATGAATTTTTCACACACAATGCCATGGTTCTTTGCCCGAGAGCTTATGACATTATTTCAAAAATGAGTCCCACTGTCTGATTCAATTCTTTCTGATGTACTATGTAGCTACAAAATGTGCCTCTCAAGGCCTAAGATGGTGTTACGAGCAGTGGTATGGTTTACAGTGTGTTTCCAGCCAGCCAGTCATTGCCTCTACCATGGTAAGTATGTAGTTCTTGCCTTGGCAGTTGTCCAATATAGACAATTTGCCAGGCCTCACCATATCAAAAATCCAGTCACATCCCTCTATTCCAAGGAGATTTTATTCATCTGGATTGCTTGATTGCAGCAAGTTTCACATTCATGGGTGACCTGTGGCATAGCCTCCATGGTCAGGTCCACCCCTTGATCATGAGCCCATCTGTATGTTGCATCCCTTCCTAGATGTTCTGATGTTTCATGAGCCCATCATGTTATAAATAGTTCACACTTCTGCTTCCAGTCTAAGTCAACCCTAGCTATTCCAATTTTGGCAGCCTTATCTACCTCTTCATTGTTCCTTAGTGGCACGGCTTTTGGGCATGTAAGCATCTACATGACGTTCCTTCAGAGCCATGTTTTCTACCCGTGCAGTGATGTCCTGCCATAATGAAGCAACCAGATGGGTTTACCCGTGTTTCCAATTGGTCTTCTTCCATTGCTGTAGCTACCTTCATAGGGCATTAGCCACGTTCCAGGAGCCAGTATAGAGACAGGGTACAGGCCACTTTTCTCATTCAGCAATCTTTGAGGGCTAGTTGGATGACTTTTACCTCTGCAAATTGGCTTGACTTGCCTTCTTCAGTGGCCTCAATAACTTGTTGTGTGGAACTTCATACAGCAGCTTTCCACCTCTGATGGTTGAAGTTCTAACATGTCTGGTACAGCAGCACTCAGAGGTGGTATGACTTCATTCAGGCCATGATAGTCTACTGTCAGCGTCCATTCTCCATTAGACTTTTGCACTGGCCATATGGCGCTGTTAAAGTTTGAGCGGGTCCTGCTGATAATTCCTTGGCTGTCCAGCCAACAAATTAGTTTATGGATGGGAATTATGGAGTCTTTGTTGATGTGACATTGCTGCCAGAGCACTGTCCTGGTAGCAATTGGCACTTGCCGGTTTTCAACTTGCAGCAATCTTACAGTGAAGGGATCTTCTGAGGCCAGGCAGGGTGGATAACTCTTTGATCTTCTCTGTATTCACAGTAGCAACACCAAAAGTCCATAGAAACCCCTTTGGATCCTTGAAGTACCTTCTCCTGAGGTAGCTGATGCCAAGGATACAAGGGGTCTCAGGGCCAGTAACAATGGGGTGCTTTTCCCACTTGTTCCTTGTTAAACTCACCTCAGCCCCTAATACAGAAAAGTCCTAGCATCCCTCATCACTCCAGAAATTCAGATGGTCTCTGCACTGCTGTGCCTTGATGGCATCAGTGTACACTGTGCACCAGTATCTACTAAAGCTTTATACTTCTGTGAACCTGATGTGCCAGGCCATCAAAGCCACACAGTCCAGTATGCCCGGTCATCTCTTTCCCCCTTCTGTTCCTGGTCAGAGCATTCAGTCTGACCTTTGCAATGCCAGATCAGAAGTTCCCTCATAACGGTTAAAGGAGGTGATTTCAGTTTTTTATGTCTGGGAGATTGCTGATTGCCTTCTTGTCTCTTTGCAGCAACTACACTGACAGCCTTCTTGAGTCACCCGTTCCTAACAGCTCTCTTCCCTCTCAGTTCATGAACACAGGCATCCAGCTTAAAGGTGAGTTCACCATTCCACTTCCTCATATCCTTCCCCTGGTCACGCAGAAAGAACCAGAGTTCTGAAATAAAGAATTTAAATCCAACAGCAAAAGACTGTTAGATCAAACATTCCTTTATTGCAGTGCTGACAGAGCTGGAGACATGTTGAAATTTTTTCACCATAAACATGTCCAATGCGACAACAATATCCAGGGGTTTAAATACACTATCATTCAAGACCTCCCCAAAGCCCCCTCCCAGAGTCCGCCCATTTTCTTGCATCATAGATGCCGTCTCAAAGTCCACGCTGTTGTTCTTTTGTGAAGCAAGGCTGCCATCTAGTGTCCCTTTTCCAAGATTATTTCAAGAGGATGTCAATGCTTCATCCTCTATCATCTTCATCACTTATCCTTTAAATGACCTTTCATGTTGGCAACTTCCAACACATGTAAAGTCCACTTCTGCTGAGTCTCAGTTTTCTTATATTCCAATTACTACTAAGACACTGCATTTATCTTTAGTTAAATATAACCCCAAACCCTTCTTACCTAAACAGTTCTTTATTGAATTTGTTTCCTTAGCTAAACAATCTTCTATTGATTAGGTTTTCTGGGGTGTATAGGTCTCTGGAGTTACCCCCTGCAGGTGCAGACAGTTACTCCTTAATTTTCTCAGGGTTTCTATCTTATTCTACTGACACTAAGTTAAGCATAAGTTTAAACCAAGAACAACTAAGATTACAAAGTCCAAAAATACCCCATAAACTCCTCAGCTAACTAAAGCACAGCTCCTTGCAAAATTCATGGGACCACAAGATTCTTGGTTAAATAAGAGATAACTCCTTTTCAGTTTGCCACATGGCCTGCACTTAGGACTTGGGCTTCCTTTCCCTCTGACCGGGGCAGGAGAGGACTGTGGCAGGACGTGTCCTTCCTCCGTCTACCACAGATGGTTAGTGCATGAAGAGATAATCCAGGCTGAAAGGCTAGCACGGGGTCATCTCTGGCAACAAAAGGGCTCAAGCCCCATCTATGAATCAACATCTTAGTCTGGAGAGCAGATGTGCAAAGAGATAAAAGAAATATTCTTGACTGAGACACACTGTTTTACAAACTATAAAAGACACATGAGTTATCATGGAGGCAGAAGCCTTCTATACACACACGCTGAAAGTTTTCAAGACTTCTCCCTGGAGTTTGGATGCAAATCTGTGGTTACTTCCCTGGGGATTGAGGGAAAGGATATCAATGTGTGCCTCACCAACAACTGGATGATAAGATATATTGCATCATAAGTTATATTATTTCTTCACTAGCTGTAAAATTAGTGGTACCTTTAACCTTGTGCTGTATGTAACTACTAGTAGTCTCTTTCTGTCCTTATTTCTGTGTAGTAGATAGTTCGTTTTAAGTCTTGTCTGTTAGTTTTAGGTCTATTAAATAATTCATTCTATAATAGACAAAATCAGCCATTATTAAAGAACTTCTGAATGAGAATGGGTATATTGGTTTAGCATAAATGGTAGAAAAAAACCAATTGTTGATCCGTTTTGGAACTGACAGCTAAGCTGACCAATCAGGTAAAAAGTGTACACCCCTTGGGACACCGCTTAAATACAGGAATCTTGGGAGATTCGCCCTCTCTTTCCACGGACCCCGCCATGAGGTAACATCGCGGCCGGGCTGGGAGGGGTCCGGGCCCAGGCCCCCGCCGGCCCCGGGAGTCCCTGGGAGCCACGGCCGGGCCGAGGGGCCCGGATCAGGGCCAGCCCTCTGGATAGCCGGGCAGGCTCGGGCATCTGAGCTCGGCAGATGCCGCAGAGAGGGAGATGGCCCCGGCCCCCCTCCCTCAGTCCCTGGGTCCCCGGAGAGCAGCACCTAGCCCAGGCTGGGCTAAAAACGCACCCCATAAGACCGAGGGGTGGAAAAGGACAGAAGACCCCGGCTGCCGTTTCTGAACTTTTTTCTACAGCTTGTGGATCTGAGGCTTTCAGAGATGCTGTGGCTGGCAGCTGAGACCACGTGGCGTGAGCATGCCCGGGCAGGTTCCTGAACATTAACTCTTTCTTAACACCGACTGAGACTGATTTAAACTCTACCCCTCCTCAAAGAGAGAAGAAAGGCTAACTCGGAGGTATGCAAAGGAATTATATGAAGATATCAAAGTCAGTAAAGAAAG
>WBMY01015540.1:0-35924 GCA_013397315.1 Donacobius atricapilla
CATGCCATGCAGAGACGGGGCAGCAGTACTAAGATATAGGAATCCGGTACATCCTAAGGTATTGCAGTGCTTTGGAGCACGCACTGTTGTCCTGCCAGAAACGGAAACGAACCTTGCCTCCAAGATATATTAGGCTTAGGGCATGCATCTAATCTCACAATCCCTGGAGATGCCTCCATATTGAGTCTTAATATGGCTTGGACATCTCCTGGGTTATTTACCAGGATCTATGTGACAAGGAGGTGAAAGGTCTAACTCAAGCGCTCAGAGAATGGCTTGTCGCTAGCAGTCAGGTCAGGGAGCAATTTTCTCCTGGGACATACTGAAAATGGGAGCTGGGCTTATTTTAGCAGCTTCTGCCACACTGAGACTGACCACTGCTTAGGGCTTCTTCAGTGTTTTTTAGCTGGGTTGCTGCCTGCTGCTTATGCCCTATGAAGATGGCCTCTCATGCCCTGCAGCTTGGGAGAGAATGGCTTTTTTTTTCCCCATGGTGGATCATCAAGTGTCCTCATGTGTTTTTTTTACCTTCCTCTGCAGCAAGTGAGCCTATCGTCAGGGCTGCTTTGGGCCATTTTGGCCAGGTATGTCTGCTCATACTCCACAAGGTGGCCTTTGTGGCCACATCTTTGGGGAAGAAGCTTCCCAGCCTTCCTGGGTGCACTGCAAAAGTGGCTGTAGCAGTCTACCCTGTCCTTCTTTCCCAACTCTCAACACTGTTCTAAATCAGTCCAGCTCAATAGTAAGGGATGGCCAGGTATGTTGCTGTGCAGGGTTTAGAAAGAACTCTGTGGCAGCTCCCCAGGCCTGCCCCCAGCAAGTTCTGCCACTTGGCACCAGAGCAGTCTTCTGTGCACATGCTTGGGTCTCTAAGGGCATTATTCCCCATGGGGATGAGGCACCAGAGGAAGCCCATCACTAATGCCAGTGCTAGCTCTCTCTTCTGGGCCATAAACAATTTCTTGTAGACTGTTTCCCAGAGAAAGGGGAACCAAGTCATTCCTATTCTCGCCTTTGTGGGTTTATCAGTGCTTTCTGCCTCTACCATTGTAGGTCCCAGGCTAAACCTCTGTGACTCCTGGGCTCCTGCATCTGATGTCTACTGAAGCAAAAGGGTCTTTTCTCTGTGTTTTAGTTTTTCTGTTACTTAATTTCTGTGTGCTGCTTCTGGTGCTCCACTGGTCCTCTTTGTGAAACTTTTGGAAGGCCACTATGTCAAGAAATTTGAGACTAGAACACACGGAGAAATTTCCCCTGATAATATTTCTTCCCAGCTCTGGGCTAGCAGAAGGCAGTAAATACCCACAACTATTTCCCAGTCTAGGCATTGGCGCTGTCACTTCTTGGGAAGAAGGCATACATGTTCTGAGGGAGGGCAGAGCTGTGGATCATCTCAAGATAATGCAACATCTGCACAAATTTGCAAAAAGTGTTTTTTAAAATTTTGTTGGGTTTATCCAGTTTTTCTGGGTTTCCACAGGACAACAAATCCCCACACCTCTGACATTATCAAGGCTAGAAGATCAAGCCCTCAGTCTGATGTAGGATATGCTCCTCAACTACACACTCTCTAGCACCTACCTCTTCAAGCCAGCTCTGACACTCACAGCAGTTACAACCACCCATAGCAAAGTGCTATCCATACAGTACATTGTTTTTAATCCCTTTTTTTGACACTTCCCCCATCTATTTCACTAGGCATTTTGGCAGTTATCAAATAAAAGAGAAGTATTAGTGCTTTAGACTCATTCTTTAGAGATGACTATTAACTAACACATTGGTCTGGCAGCATTTTAGCTAACAGGTCTGCTTTGTTGCACTGAAAAAACCTCAACCCTATCTAATGTTTTTGTTCATAGAAGAAGCAAAAAGCAAAAATAACAGAAGCATACAAAGCATGCTGAGCTCAGTTGAAGGTAAATCTCAACTCATTCCTTTCAGAACCACATCCAGTGTCTAAAATATAACATTTAAACTGCTGATTATCACCATGCCACCACTCTTAGCCAGGACATCAATGAAGCACAAGCTCAATTTTATCAGATCCTCTCCTTTGTGCCTAGGATACTGACAAACAGTAAGCTGTCACAGCATCAATCAAGAAAAAAAGGGTGGGAAACGGACAACCCATGAGCATAGAGAGAAGAATTACACTACACCACCTCAAGGTCCCAGATCCTCCTACAGACTTTCCATGGAAAAAGAGTGCAAGGGAGCCATCACAGCTGTGGTCATGGCTGCAGTGGGTCTGTGGACGAAGCTTCTTCTACCTGCCTTCAAGCTCTTCTTACTCTATGCTCACAGCACAAGCACAGGACGCAACATTAACCAGATCAGTAGCTCGCGCTCTGTAACCATTTATTGCCTACTCCCTTTCCGAGAGGAATGAGACTGAGGTCTGTGAAAAGGACAGCAGAGGAGTAGAACAAATGTAGGTCCAATACTGCTGCAGGCGCTATCTCACTTGTTACTCAGTAGCAAGAAAATACCTGAAAATCAGTACTGATGCTGCCAGGAAGAGGAAACAAAAAGAAGGCATGTACCCAGTTTGCAGTTTGGCACTGTCAGCCTCCTGGCCCTCAATGGCTGTTTGTCCCACCTTACTTTTGGCACCAGGAGCACGCCAGTGCTTTCTGCCTATCCCTGGTGTGCAGAGTTTCAGTTCCTGATCCTCTTATTACCTCCCAAAGCATTGCAAAGACCACTGAGCTTTCATCTGAGTTCTAGACACTTCCTGATTTCTCCCTTTTCCCACCCCTGTGCTTTCACAGCTGCCCATGGATGATGGCCACTTGCCCTCAGGTAGTGCAGAAATCAGCTTCCCCCCTCCTCTGCTTGCTCTTCTGCCATAAATATGGCCAAATCAAATAGAAACAGACTAGAAACAAATGTAATTCCTACCAAGTTCATTGAGTGAATTGATGCATATTTTTAAATCAACATTCTGCACAGCATGTCTTAGTTTAAGACAAATTATGGGGTGGAGCCTGAGAAATGAGCTACCAAAACGACTTTAGTTTTAACCACTCACCTTTCACCAATAAGAAGAGAAAAATTTGAGAAGGTATAAGTGAAAAAAATAACAGTTTACTAAAAAAGAAAATAGCCACAACCTAGACAACAGTAATAACCACAAGGTACAAAGGTCCTGAATCCTGTGGATTCCCCAGGAACAAAGAAAACAAGATGGTGAAGCCCCATCCCAATATGGCAGCCTCCAAAAAAGACCACACAGCCGAGGGGACAAAGACAAGATGGCAGAGAAGCCCCACTTGGCTCAGCCTTCCCCTTGCAGTGTCAGTTCCCTGGGACTGGCACTGCCTGGGGCAGCTCCCAACCTGCTGTGTCAGTTCCTCTGCTTCTTTGTGGCCACCCAGACCCAGTTGGTTTGGGCACTGCAGTTCCAAGTTGCTACTGCTTTTGTGGGGAAAGAAAACCAACTCACTGGGCACTGAAACCCACAGCCCTGGCCTCAACAGCTCCAGTTCAGCGTTGCGGCTGTGTATTGTGAAATTCCCTTTGAAACAGTTTTGGATTGAAAAAACCAGTTTCTTGGAGACCTATGCCAGGCAACTTCCTTGGCATCTCAGCAAGAAACAAGAAAGAAGACACTGTGTGCCTGTTTGCTGTCTCTTAAAAGGATCCCTCTAACCTCCTCCACCCACCCCATCCCAGAACTTACTCCTCCAGGGTAAAACACTCTGCGTCCACTTACAGCCCTCAGGTCTTAAAGGGACATTAACACAAACTGCATGGAATGATGTTGAGGAAAAATGGAATAGAATACACCGTTTTTGGGTTGCCCAGGACAAGCTGAAAAACAGAAAATCCCTTGAATACCTCAGCACACATATAAACCAAATTATATCCAAAATGGATTGTACCAGTTAAACAGATGGTTAAATCTACTGAGGGTCTTTTGAAAATGGGAAAAGCCTTGGTATATGTTCAATCCTAGGCAGAGCTCACATGGTATGCATTTCAGCATTTTTTTGACAATGAAGCTTCAACCATAATATCCCAGTCTGGTCAATGTATTTAGATCAAAGTATGCTCCAGCAATAGCAATACTGGCACATTTCCTACCATTCAATTTTAGTAACAAGTTGAAGTTACCACAAAAATATGCAAGAAGTTTCATCATTCAGTTCTTTAAAACTTATTCATTTACTTTAATTACAGCCAAAAATTGGTAGGAGTGAATTTGGAAAGAAATATTTTATGCACGACTGACTGTGCATCCACATCGATGTAACAGCCAACATGTCTAACAATTACAAAGTTTAAAACTTAAGGTGTGCAATTAGTTTTTCCTCTTAATTCTCAGTTGTCATAGGCTCAGTCTTACCTTCTCATCCAGTTCTGACACAGCTAAATGTATTGTGTGCACTCATGTGATACCAGCCATTGCTCTGCTGCTCCGTATTTTGCGTTGAATTATAATCAAGTAGAGGACACTTCCCCTCTGGAGGAAGACCTCATTGCACTCTTCACCATCCTCATGAGGGAAAGCAGAGGGGAGGTTCTGTCACTGCTCATGAGAGGAGAAACAGTACCTCCCCTCTCATGAGCAGTGACAGAACTCGAGGAAATGGCATGAAGTTGTGTCAGGGAGATGTAGGTTGGATATTAGAAAAAGGCTCTTCATGGAGAGAGAGGGTGGTTGGGCACCAGAACAGGCTCCCCAGGGAAGTGGTCACAGAACCAAGCCTGAGAGTTCAAGATGTGTTTGGACAATGCTCTCAGGCACATGATGTGACTTGGGATGTCCTGTGCAGGACCAGGAGTTTGAGTTGATGATCCTTGTGATTACAGTGAGCACAAGTCTCAGATATAGAGCGTATTTTATTGCATTATGGTTGCCACTGGAATTGCCAGAAGGGTCATTCTGCACTCTGCTCTGATGTTAACAAGGTCTCTATGAATGGGAAAGGACTTCCTGCACACCCTTACGCTGCTGCGTCAGAGAAAAAGAAAACTGCTAGACCACAACTGTAAAGCTACTGGAGGAGTAGGAGGCTATAGAAATTACCAAATACACCAAAGATTTCTTAGCCAACATTTCTGAAAGTCAATTGACTTTTTAAAGCTATGGAAAGCTAAAGAATAAAATAAAGTTAGCATAAAAATTTCAACATCGGTTTCATACATAACAGAAGACTGAACTTTTTAGCTTCTTACAAATTAAGGCAAATCTCTCTGCTCGGCAGATTTACCATACATTGAATTTCACAAAAGGGAGAAACAGTACTGCTAGCATTAGGTTAACTTGGAGGGAACTACCACGGAAGGCTTTGATCTTGCAGAAGGAGTGTCTTCAGGTTCTTGAAGAAATAGGGGATAAAAAGTGCCCTCGGGCACCTAAGCACTCTGAGCAGCTAGACCTAGGAATTTCAGACACTCGAGCAGGCTCAACAAACCACTCCTCTATGAAGCAATGCAACACTCACTTTGGATGACTCTCTCAAGATACACCCAAATCCTCTAATACATTATGCAAGCTATATTCCCTGCAAGTTGAGGAAGCACACTTAGGTTCTCCTTGAGTGTGCCAAAAGAAAATTACTTGGAATGCATTTTAATTTTATTAAAACTTATGTAGGTTGTCCTCTTTTTGATTTGGGGTTTTGTTTGTTTGGGGTTTTTAGTTGTTGCTGTTGTTAGTTTTTTAAATCTCCCTTTCCATTCTCATAGAAAAGTAATTCTGGAACAAGCTTACCTCAGTTTGTTGTCCATTTTCAGGTAGACTTGTAGCAACTAAGCAAATTAGCTGTAGACAGAAGGTAGCACATACATAGTCTTGGCTTTTAAGAAGTGGCTTTTTATCAGACTAATCTGGTTTAATGTACAATTTTCTTCATGCACACAAACCAGTCTTCTAGAGTACTTAGGTTTAATTGCTTGACAATTAGCATTGGCTATAGCAATGTTTATGAATAACACAGTTATCAATTAACAATGCACAAGTATTTAAAAAAATGCAAGTTTATTCATCTTTCAATGGCTCAAATAGCAAAAAAAAGGACAGGATAAGGCATCAGCCAAGACAAATTTTGTGTGTCCAGTGGCTTCATAACACCTCAGTTCCCAGTATACAGGTTCCAAAGCAAAGTCACAATGTTAGTGGTTAGACTCCCTGGATAAATAGACCCAAATGAGTACACAGTAAGATGAAGACTAGCTTATATTTGCCAGTTACATGAGTAACTTTTATTCTGCATTTGGCAGTCTACTAAATGCACATACAAAATTCCTACTGATAAATATTGAACGTGACAAATGTAACTCCTAAGACTTGAGTCCCTAAAATGTCTGTTTACATGAAAGTTAAATATTTGTTACCTAGTTTGCTTCAGCACATTTTAAACTGTCAGTTATAGGCTTATACATGTATAAAAAGTATAACAGTTTGTGGAATTGATCTAGCCTGTCTTGCCCCAGAAGAGTCCAAACCCCTCAAACATTCTGGTATATTTTCAGTTAAGATGTAGCACACTAACCATGTGCTAGTATTCTTGCTGTTCTGAAGCAACTGAGGCAGTATGTTTTGTTTGGGGATTTTGGATGTGCATGTTAAAGGTTTCTGTATTGCAAAGCATGTTTGATTGTTTGATATCAACATTAACTAGAAAAAGTAGCTACACTGTTCCCCATTTGAAAATCAACATAGACTAAACAGTACAAAACCTGCAAAGAGCTTTAGCATAACACACCATGTTCCAATAGCTAAGTATTAGGAACACAAAAGAAATTAACCAGAATTTCCCGGCCAGCATCTTAACTCAAAACACTTAAGCGCTACTAGATCAGCCCCACTCCACCCAATTCCAGGGAGTTAAAACCCGAGGAACATCTAGACAAAACTCTATGAAGTTTCAGGGAAGTTTCAAGGTACCAGCACGTTAAATTTTAAACAACCATTCCAGGCTGAGATGTGCCATAGGCTTATGACACCAGTCTTATGTGTATTCTGACCTTTTAGTTTTAAGATACCATATTATCTACCAAGCTACAGATGACAGAATATGCTCTGCATTATTCACATAACCAGAGTATGGCACACATTTAAAGAACAGACACTGCTAGCAGACAGCCAGTGAGTGAAATCATCCACATAACTGCACAGAGAGGGCAGTCTTGCACTGATGCACAGGGACAGTCTCCATGCAATCGAGTTGAAAATATACCCTTGATTAAGCAACCTGCTATGTTTGGGTTTTAAAAATTAAGGCATATTCAAATGTTTCAGTGTAAAAGATTACATCGCTCTTCTAAGTTAATCAGGTAATGCAGAATCACATATAGTTTTCCTCAACATAGCTGTTCACATATACATTATTCTTTTCTAATTTGCATAAGTCCATGGCAAAACAGTTGCATACTGCTTTGTTAGGTATTGTGTTCACAATTGTAATTTTCAAGGCAACAAAAGACTAGATGAATTGACAAATACCAGTGATAAAAAGTATGTTTTATAAGAACCCACAAAGTAATACTTTGCCCCTCTTTTCACTATTAAAGAAAAAACTACCTATGAAACACTACATTCAGAAGAAATGTGAGAAGGTAGGCAATTATGAAATGGACTGAACTTTGCTTCTGTGAAGCCACATAATTTGTTTTCAGTGAATTTGACTTTCAGTGCAGCTCCAAATCACGCTTTTAGTGGTACATTACATTTTCCAACATGTTAGGGTAATTTCAGTCACTTCAGCCTCCAATGGCATGCTTATAAATTATGGTTTTTATTAGTATGGTCAGGGTAGGAAAGGAATCCAAGCTTTTGATTATAAAATGCAACATCTTTCTCTGATCCTCTTAGCTAGGCTTTTTCTTTTCTTCTTCCCATTCTTTTCTTTGCTGTCTTCCATTTTTCTGGCTCTAATTTCTCTCATTAAATCAAAAAACACCTGAAAAAGATACAAGAAGAAAAATGCAAAAACAAATCACAGACATGAGTTAGTTGACATGACATCCACTTCAGTTGTTTCAAATAGAATCAATTACATGCAACCAGTCTGAGCAAACAACTATTAATCCAACAAATCTATCACTGGTTTTGAAGGCCAAGTTGAAATGATGCAATTCTGCTTGTTTCACGGCACCATAATGTTCCCCCGTCATCTGATATTCGCTTATGAATCCTGTTAGGCAATTTTAAACAAGAATTGAAACAAGAGTCTCATCACCAGCCAAGATTTTCAAAGGTTGTATGTACACACTATTGAGGAAACTTCAAAAATCAGTTTATCTTTTGAGTATTTTAAATGATGAGCAGCAAAGGTTTAAAAAGTGCAACATCCAGTTTTGGAAACATGTTAATGGAACAGTAGCATAGACTGAAATGTACGTATGGTATGTTCCAAGATGCACAAGGTGACTAGGGAAAAAAACCCAAACTCAGCATTTCCTTTAAAGCAAAGTTTTCAATCATACAACTACATAAACTATTTCTTACATCAGGTAATCTCGGCTGCAGCTGCCATATTACAATCTTAAAGTACACATGAAGTTCACTTTCATCAAATGGTTTAGGACACAGTTGGAGATATGCCACTGAGTTAGGCAGGAGAGATCCTACCTAGGAGAGATCAGAGAGCTAAGGCTGTATGATTGGACTGCTTAAAGCTACTTTACTAATTTAAACAGCAGATTTTAACTTAACTTACAGAAGGTTAAAGCAAATAATATGTATACATCTTTATAATTTTGCTGTAGGAAATCAGCTGAGCAATTCTACAACTTCTCTCTCTGGAGAGTCTCTAGATACCCTATCACCCTGAGAATGCCAAATCTCATCTGATCTTGGAAGCTATGCAGGATCAGGCCTGGTTAGTACTTGAATGGGAGACTACCTGGGAATACCAGGTGCTCTAGGCTTCTGTTTTCAGCCCTGAGATGAGCTCAGTTGGTCAGAGCATGATGCTAATAACATCAAGGTCATGGGTTTGATCCCTATATGAGCCATTCCCTTAAGGGTTGGACTCAATGATCCTTGTGGGTTCCTTCCAACTAAGAATATTCTGTGGTACTTCGAAAGTTGAACTAAGCAAAACACCTGTGTCAAGGGCCTTGATCCATTTCAGTGAAACATGGACAGTGCAGTGGCTGAAAAGCTCCTCTACAGAGCTCAGTAGGTTTTTATGACACTAATCGCATATGGACTGCAGGAAAAATATCAACCTTCATCTCATGAAATCCAAAGAAAATCAATCAAACTAAACATTTCCATCAAGAAATGAGATTGCCTTTAGATTTTTAAATGTGCGTTAAGTTGCTTGTATTAAAATCTGTGCTAATGGCAAGATGCAATTGTCAGCTTGCTTAAGTACTGACACTGTAAAACAGTATTTAGCTGTCTGACATACATAACCTTCTGAGAAAATGTTTAGTGGGTCACCTTTGCCAAAATGAGTGGAGGCTGGCTGTGTTTTCTCAAGAGAGTAAAATCACTATTCCAGAATTCAGAGAGGCCAGATTTCTTATACAATAGTAACCGAAGTTTGTGTAGCAAACTCCAAGACTTCACATGTTTCAAACAACTAAGAATATCCAGTATTCACTTGTGCCAACAAGGCCTCATTTATGGCCTGTCAAACCTTAAATCTATATGACACATGCTAATCTGATCCATTATGCCATCAGCTCAAAAAAGAAACAGAGAGCTCTCTGGCAGCTTACCATGCCTGTGAAAAGGCTATTGATCCGAGAGCTACTGAAAAAATGTATTACATGCACTTTTTTCCACAGCTGATAAACAATAATGAAGTGGATTTGAAAAGCTGGATTTTTACAACTGTAATAGATAGCTGTTAACTACAATTATACACCAGAACTAAAAGATGTGTTAGTTTTTATAACAACAAAAAGAATCAGAGCCTTATTCAACAATGCAGATGAGTTCTGCTGTACTTGATTAAGAACTCTGCTGTTCTGTAGGATACATCACTACAGTACTGAACAATCAGTTTCTTCAGTAAGATAAGTGACAGGACTCAACCAACAGTTGAGTTTAAGTTATTGCAAAAGAGAATTTGCATTACAGGTCTCATGCTGTAATTGACAGTTCATATATACGGATTTACATTAGAGAATTTTTCACCAAGTGTAAGGTGCAGCATCTGGATCAGGGCAACCCCAGACACGAGTACAGAATGGGAGATGAACCTGTTGAGAGCAGCCCTGTAGACAAGGACTTGGGGGTTTTCATGAATGAAAAGCTGGTCATGATCTGGCAATGTGCACTCACAGCCCAATGGCCAGTGGTATCCTGGGCTGCAGGAAACGAGGATTGGCAACAGGTCAAGGTAGGTGATTGTCCCCTTCTACTCTCTCATGAGACCCGCAGTGCTGTACCCAGGTCTTGGGTCTTCAGCAAAAGAAGAAACAATGGACCTGTTGGAGTGGGTCCAGAGGAGGCTGCAAAGATGCTCACTGGGTTGGAGAAGTTCTGCTATGAAGACAAGCTGAGAGAGTTGGAGTTGTTCATACTGAAGAGAATGCTCCAGGGAGACCTTATTGCAGCCTTTCAGTTCTTCAAAAAGGTTTATTGAAAAAAAGACAGAAAGCATCTTTTTACATGGGCAGCTTGTGATAAGAGCCTTGTGGGAACAATTTTGAACTAAAAGGGGAGAGATATAAATGATTAATTGTAAAAAAATTATTGACTGTGAGGGCAGTGAGGCACAGGAAAGAGTTGCCCAGAGAAGCTGTGGATGCTCTAATTCCAGAAGTGTTCAAGGCCTGGTTGGATGGCGCGCCCTGAGCAACCTGATTGAATGATTGGTATCCCTGCCCATGGCAGGGCAAGTTGGAACTAGATGATCTTTAAGGCTCCTTCCGACACAGACCTGTGATTCAACGTGGGATCAACTGTCAACAGCTCTAAAAGGTTTTTTACATTGCATTAAACCTACTTATTTCCTTTGCCACACAACTCTCTTACAGTCTACAAGGCTGACAGTTATTCTGAATTGCAAGGCCTCACATTCTTACTGAAGCACTTACAACTCAGCAGCATTTTCTTTTCTTGGAGACAAATATTTTCTTAATCTAATGAGCTTCTGAACCAGGTCTTGTCTCTGAAAATTCATTAGCTTTTCATAGCTTTTTGGGTTCATCCATTCTTTACCGAAACAACATACAGAGAGGCAGATGGTTAAATGAGGGTAGGGAAGGCTCAAATCCCTCCCTTATTTGCTTTTATAAGGTGTTTTATTCTGAGCATCTAAAAGTATTCTTCACTGTTCAGAAGCAAACTCTCCTCTAGTTACAGAAAATGCAGTATGAAGTCTAGGCCAAAAGAGCCGACCCAAGAAAATTTTATAAGGTCTTGTATCATGTCTTGGATAATAATGATTCCATGCAGTTTAGAATGGGATAAATGTGTTATGCCTAACATTTTCACTGTTGTACAAGGAGTCACCTAGTGATGCACTCCTGGCAAGCTAAGGAAGAAAAGTATTTGATTAAAATTCCACAAAATTATTGCTAAAATAAGAACATAAGGAGTATGACCCATGAAAAATAGGGATAAAGTGGGAATTGATGGACAGATTGTTTAAGAGGCCAGTTATTACCTTGTCAACATTAGCTCTTGTTTTTGCAGAAGTTTCCACATAATTAACATTCCACTGATCAGCTCTGGTTTTTGCTTCCTCTACAGAAACTTGTCTTTTATCTTCCAAATCTGATTTATTACCAACTAGCAAAAAAGGAACATTCTCATCTTCTTTTACTCTTAAGATTTGTTCCCTGCAGAAGAAAAAAAAAAAAAAGAAAAGAAAATGAAGCTTTGCATAGAGTACCATTCTTGGAACACAAAAAGAAGAACTCAGACTAATACTTTTACATCTTACAGTGAAAAGCCCCTTATTCCTTTTGTGTAGTTTACATAACAGGAAAGTCTTAAACCTCATTATGACATTTTACAGAATGAAGACAGATAACTTGTCCTCGAGGAAGGAAGGAGTTGAGTCAGTTAGAATTTAAAAAAAAAAAATCAGGATTAGTTTAGGTGAGAATTTGTATTAATAATTCATTCCCTTTAATAGTGTTATTTGAGAGCATCTACCATTGCCTTTACATTACTATGTTTGATGACCATTTTTAAGCCATCCAAGCTTCAGTTTTACAGCTGATTCTTTCCTAACAAAATGTGCCAATTCAAAACTGATGAAACAGTTCATAGCATATCAAGAGAAAATCTCTTCCTTTCAGGAATCTTCCTCAAGTCAATTATATTCAGTTTCTCCAGAGATCTTAATTTAATCACAAATCTGTGTACAAACACAAATTGTATATGCATCAGATTTTTAAGGACAGACCATTCTACTGTTTTAACTGCTAGCATGAAAGGTTTAAAACTATAAATGAAACTCAATACCACAAAGAGTTTGGTACGTAAGTCTTCAACACTTAAAAAAATAATGGAAGTTTTTTTCTAACTGAAAATTCATTAATACTATCAGGAAGAAGAGTTGTCTAAGAATAAGAATATTCTGTATTTTTTCTATGAAAAAAGGAGTATAAAGTTAGTTGTGAAATGTAGCCCTTTATCATGGAGCAATTCCTGAAAGATTAACAAAAAGCACCGAAAAATAAATTTCTTTTGATAGCTGAGGTGAAACCAAATTTAAAGTTGAAGAAAGAGAAGCTGAAGACAGTTAAGTAACTGATAGTCTAAAGGGCTTTGTTTTGGTATACGGCAGGATGCTCACATTACAAAAAGCTCTGAAGAAGCATGCAGTCTTGTGGAGGAAGCCTACTCACAGAGCTGAGAAACTGCAGATAGTGCATAATTTTTTTTTTTTAAACTGTGCATTTGAGGCAGACTGTGACACCATGTTTATGTATGGGGTATAATTAAAAAGCAACATTTCTCCACTTCCACACAGATACCAGTGCAAGTGTTTTAACAGAGTCTGCAGCTATCTACAAGTAGTTTGAATGGCCAGGGGATCAGGAAGGAGGCCAGAAGAAAACCCAGTGCATCATGGCAGAACCTGTGTAAATAAGACTTCTGATAAAAACTAGTAGCTTTCAACACTAGTTATCCAGGCAATGCTATATTGGGTTGGCATGACACGGTTTTGTTACTGGTGGGTCTATACATGTGGCTTCTGTGAGAACCTGCCAGAAGCTTCCCCAATGTCCATTATTGGCAGAGCCAATGCCTGTCAGCTCAGGAACAGACCCACTGCTGGCCAAGACCAAGCCAATGATAGTAACACCTTTGTGGTAACTTATTTAAAAGTAATACTGCACAGGCACAATTGCACTCAGAGAGGAAAGGAGTGAGAATTTGTGAGAGGAACAACTATATAGATACTAAGGTCAGTGAAGAAGGGGAAGGAAGTGCTCCAGGCACTCCCTGCAGTCCATGGAGGACATCCATGCTGGGGTATGCTCCTGGCATGGATCTGTGGGCCCCTGGAAAGAGGGGTCCATGCTAAAGTAGGTTTACTGGCAGGAATTGTGACCCTGTGGGGGTCCTACACTGGAGCCATCTGTTCCTGAAGAACTGCACCCCACAGAAAGGGACCTATGCTGGAGCAGTTAGTGAGCTGCAGCTTGTGGGAAGGACTCAAACTGGAAAAGTTCATGGAGAACTGTCTCCCATGGGAAGGACTCTCTACTGGAGCTAATCTGGAAGGACTCCTCTTCCTGAGGAAGATGCAACAGCAGGAACAATGTGTGATGAACTGACCATAACTCCCATTTCCTGTCTCCCTGAGCTACCTGACTCCCCAGGAGGGAGAAGGTAGAGCCCAGGAAAGAGGGAGGGGTGGAGTGGAAGGCATTTTAAGGCTAGTTTTGTTTCTTATTATTCTGCTCTGATTTTGATTGGCAATAAATTCAATTCCTTTCCCCAAGGAAAGTGTCTGTTTTGCCTGTGATGGTAATCAGTAAGTGATCTCTTCCTGTCCTAAACTCATCAGCCTATTTTCTCTTTCCCATCCAGCTATGGATGGAAGAGATAGAGGGGCTTTGGTGGGTACCTGGGATAAATGCCATGTCAAGCCACCACAGATGCCAAACAATTTCACCATGTGAAATGTTAACCTAACAGCAATTCAGATTATGATCTTCATATCCTCCTTTGAGCCCCTTCTGAAGACTAAACAAGAAATATCTAATTAATGATATGTCAGTTTGAAATCTAGAACTTAAAAAAAAAATTCACATGAGAGCCAGACCAATTCTACTCAAAGCAAGGCCAAATTTTAATGAACAACTTTTCAAGTATTTAGAAGTATAGTCATTGCAGGTCTGTATTCTATTGACAAAATTACTTGGAGCAATGGCATTTCAGAGCATACCAGGAACCCCACTGAATTGCAGTAAAAAGCTCTCCTGAAGGTCTGCCATTCCAGCAGAACAAAATTCCATGAAAACAAACATCCAAGTTCTTCTTGTCACTTTCGTTAATATTTGGCTCTTAACTAGTTGTCTTAGGTTACAATGTAAGATGTAACCAGAAGTATTTATTCTACCATCATCTTCATAAGCTGTTAAAAACCAGGTGGGGTAGTGTTCTCATCCATAACTCATCCCTGATAACTCCCTCCAGGGGCTATCTTCTGCTAATGGGCCAGGAGGCTTCTACAGGATCACCGCTTCAACAGAACCACATCTATCACTCCAACAGGACTGCAGCCACCATTTAATTGGACTGCTACCACCACCCTGACCAAAAGGGCCTCAGGTTGTATCCTGGCTCTGTCAGTTTAAGCCAGTATTTTCTGCCTGTATTTTAATTCTCCCATTAAATTGTAGTTCTGACGCACTGCTTTGCGTTCAAACTGGTAGAGTAGTATGCCCTCAGACTACTCAACAGTGCCAAAGGTACTTTAACGACAGATTACTTCTACACAGAGCAAAAAAATATATTTTTCTGAGTTCCATTTTAGCATTTAGTCTTCTATGGTTCACTTTCATATTTGGATTGGGGAAAGTTTTAATATCTTTACTTGAAGGGATTTTTTCTTTTGTTTTTCCTATTTCAACATGTATACTGTTAACTCTCACCTTTACTGGAGAGTAGGACTTTTTCTAAGGTGAAAGATCATGTACTTCGAAGCACTGGCATGATTTTAAACAGATTTGAATAGGCCATCTTGCACTCTAGGGGAGCTGAACTATACTAAACTGTCCTCCATGATTGACAGCACTCAGCATAAGCCTGCAAACAAACAAAAAAGGCCTGCTCCTCCCTCCCTCAAAATATATAAACACAAATAAATTAAAAAAAATAACACCAGAAGATGAAAAATTTACTTTCTCCCCTCTCCATAACTCTTCCTCCTCCCTTAGAGATAAACACATAAACATATGCTGCTACTTAGGGCTAATTAAGTTGAACTGTGACAGCATCTCCAAGAAGACTAATTTCAGTGGGATGCAGATAACTAATTTTTATATTTGTTTCCTTATTTTTCATTCAAATATTATGGCTCTTCCTATTTCACTACACTTTGAACTGGTAAAACTGTTTTTTTGGTATCTTTTGTCTTTTTTTAAAATACAGAAATGGGTTGTTCAAATGTTTTGTCTCTCAACTGAAATTAAACACCTATAATAGACTCCTACCTGTATAATATTCTATTACTGTCATAAGAGTTTTAATATGATGCAGGCTGTGGTTGAGACCCTAGTGAGGCAGCTGTCTTCTGAATGTTGCTGTGTATCTGCTCTGAGGCAATAGCCTTTCTGGTATTCAGAAACACAGTAGCTAAGACATCTGAAGTGGTACAGATAACAAAGGCCTGGCTAGGCATCTGTTCAAAATACCGTGTGACAACAGTACGAGCTGCCATCCAGTCTGGACCATCAAAGGATATGACAAAACACACATACAAAAAATATCACTTTCAATCATCTTTGTGTAATTAGAATGACTATATTGCCTTGTAAATTACCTGAAGTCTGCAGTCGCTGCAAAGGATTCCAGCTCTGTAATAGAGAAGACGCAAAGAAAACCTTCTCCACTTCGGAAGTAGTTGTCTCTAATTGCAGCATAGTCCTCCTGTCCTGCTGTATCCAATATATCAATTTGGACTTCTTCCCCATCCAGAACCACCTTTTTCCTGTAGCTGTCTGCTTTGGTGGGCTCATAGTCTTCAACAAACTAGAAAAAAAACCCTTCATGATGTAAAATCAAGCCTGTACAAGGCAATTGCTTCTGTTTCCATGTAAGGATATAACTAACATATTAAACGGGTACTGTAACTAATAACTAAGCATTGTGCATTTAGGCCCTGTGAAGTACTCAAACAACTCCTAGTTAAAGGAGACTCTTCATCAGCCTAAACAGTTTTTAGTTTATTTGCTTTCCTCAGCCATTATAAGGAAATGTAGAGGTAATTTCAAAACATCAGTGTTTGTGCACTACGCAAACCTCTTCTTCTAGTTCAAGCACAACATCAGTCTGTGCTCCATTATGGAATCAGGTAGTCCTGAGTTTGGATATATTTAGTATCAACTTTTAAAGTATACTGAATTAACTTCTGACTTTTAATAAAAAGGGAAGATGACTTTCACTGGGAAAAAGGGAAAAAGAAACTGATTTTCTTTCCTCTCTTCAACAGCAGCACAAAAACCATGGAATAAATGCATTGTTTCAGGTATCATGCAATTCAACTATGTGAATATGCTTTGAGCTATAATAACCAAGCTCTAATAGGTCTAGTGAGCAATGCAAAAATATTCCAGTAATAATTATAGAGTATCTAACAGCTGAGAGGTCTGAAAAAGGCCAAATTTTACCTTCACAGGTACCTCTAGAGGGCAAATCAGTAATGTCAAAACATGTTCTTGTTCTACTTAACTGCTGAATTTCATACCACATCACATACATTTAGACCCTTTCAGAAAATAATTATACAAATGTAACTTAAACAACACTACATAGCATGCACCTTCTGAGATAATTTCTACTATAGATGCTTACCTCATCATACATAAACTGTAGTGTTAAAGCAGATTTTCCTACACCACCGCTTCCCACCATGATGACTTTGTGTAAAGCCAATGAATTCTGTCCTTTCGGTTTATTTGCTGCCATCTTTGGATTGCAGAAAATTCACAGGTATCAAATGAAAAAATCTAGAAGAAAAATATTTCTTCATTTGTTTTCCTCCACCCACATGAAATGATAAAATGGATTTTTTTTTCAAATCCCTACATATTTAATGACCTTATTTCAGTTCTGCTTTAGTGAAAGCTACCTGCTCTTTCACTGGAAACCATTCCACAAGTTATACAGAGCTCATCTTTTTTTTAATTAAGCAAAGAAATCCTTCACCATTTGGAAACAGCATTTTGGTATTTTGGTATTTCTTTTAGTGGCATAGTAGGTGTCAAGAATTCTTGATAGTTTACTACACAAAAATTGAAAAAAGAAGCCACAGTGAGTCAACACCATATAAGAAAACATGGTATGACAGCTGCAGGGAAAGGAAACAGGCTTTTGAAAAGATTTCCAGTTTAAATGGTACTAAGACAGCGGCAAGGATTAGCTAGAGTACTTTTACAGGAAAAGCAAGGAAACTTAAAATCTAAAAATACCCAGTTTCAGTAAGTCACAAACCAAAATAATAATCTAGTTTATACAGAGTGAAAAGATTCAACTTGCCTACAAATGTAATTATTTGGTATATTTGGAGTAGTTGTCTCAGTCCCGTGACTGCTTGACTGAACACAAATCTCTGCATCTCACCAACACCAAAGGGCTCTATAACAACTAACTCACATAGTTTAATGTACATGTGCACAAGTACAAAAAGTAGTAATTCTATTAACTTAAAAAAAAAAAATCATGCATGCTATATTTTTAGTGCATCTCTATTTTCCCATACTTTTGTTTCATTCTCTACATATCCCAATAGTAATAAAACTGTATTTGTGAATGCTTGCACTGTTCTTAAAACACAGGAAGGTCCCTGTACAGTGACAGAATGCACTCTCCTCCAAAGACTTAAGGTCAAAACAAGGTCTGAACTCCAAAAGAGACAATGACATCTACATTACATATATAAGTACAAAAATGATTTATGGTAGCAATTAAAACCCAAATGTACCGTATTTTTTTTTTAATAAATAACTCAAAAGGAGCACATTCACATGGCAGCACAGCTCAGTCATATAACTACCAGACAGCTTAGTAACTCGGCATGATTACTTTGTTACCTTTAGCCATCATGATTACATGACAATGTCACACTGAAATTACATCCTACTGTGTAATGAATTACCTACCCTTTTGTGCCGCTTAAACAATCAGAATGTGAAGCACAACTTTCTTAAAACTTCTATCAAAAACCCTAGTTGAGGCCATGCACTAAGGAAGGCTTTGTTAGCAGCGATGCACAGGTGGTATAAAAGCATGATGACTAAAGCTTCATTGGCAATTAGGCCAATCTTTCCTAAAAGTAAAATCAATACATGCCATCAAGGTTCTCACAACTGCCATGCCAGCAAGCAGGCTGGGGATAAGTAAGCAGCTAGGAGAGCTATGGCTGGACCAGCTGACCAAAGGGATATCACCATGCCATAGCTTAGCAATAAAAGTTGGCAAAGAGGTTTGAACTTTGTCAGCACTGCTGTTGCTCAGGAACTGCTGAGCATTGGTCAGCTAGCAGTGAGCAAATTTTCTTTTAATAACTTTTCTTGGGTTTGTTTTCCTTTTAAAATACTACTTATGAAGTTATCATTATCTCAACCCACAAGTTTCTTCCTTTTACCCTTTCTTACCCTCCCAATTCTCTCCCCGCACCCACCAGTGGCAGGGGGAACAAGTAAGATGTGGGACTTATCTGCCAATCAAGCTAAACCCAAAACCTATGTTAAAAACTCTTGAGATCACATCAGCACCACTACCCATTCCTCTGACAAAGAATTCTGAAAATGCAACTGAAAATTCAGTCAAATTATTTTTCCTGGAAAGATTATCTGAGTGAAATAAGCATAAGTAAGGTGCTATCCTCATTACAGAGATATCGCAGTGAAATGCAACTAATATCATCTTACAAGTTCTTTTAAAAAGGAGATGGAAAAGAGCAAACACACATTTCTGTTTTGGCTTAAAAAGAACCATTGCTTTCTTTTTACTCAAGAGGGAGTATGAGAACACAAAAATAGTTTGAAGCCATGTGCATGCTTTCAACCTACTACATGGTTTTGTCTTTCAGCACTTTTTGCTTAAAAGGAAAAACATATCCTGAAAGTCACACTTCTTAGTATGTATGTCAGACAAGTAAGAAAGAATATTCATCTGAATCCCACTATCAACTGACAACAGCTCAGTTTACAAAGCTTAGATTACAATATCTACCTGCATACGGCCTACTCTAACCTTACTGAGCAAGAAAACAGACTATTCTTCTTTAAGTACTCCAACACTGGAACAAGTCCAAATGAACTCAGCAGGACCTCACTCAGGTGAGTTTGGGCTAACAATACTACAGTCTGAAAAAGATTCAAATGCACAGTAGCAATATTTCACTGTAATATTTGTTGTAAATTAATCTCCAGTCTTTAAGTAGATTGAGCAATGTGAAAATTTGTATTTTACTTCAACTTACAATTCAACAAGTAGTAGTATCCCAGTGTGACAAACAAATTGCCGTTTTTTGTAGTCTCTGCAGCAGATGACCCCAAAAACCCCCCGCACATTTCCATTTCCAATTTGATCCTGACAAATAATTGTCAGTAAGCAACATTCCATTAAGATACTGAAAACAGCAAAACTTCACACTACCACAGACTTCAAATCTTCAAGATAAGCTTGTCATAAACACTATGCAACATTTTGTAGTAAGAGGGTGGCTTGGGGATGTCAGTTTGCTCCCAAGTTCTTCACAAGCCCATAAAGATATAATGCTGGCAAAACTCAGGTCTGCTGAGTAGTAGACAATGAGGAAAGAGAGAGAAATAAGTTACAAACAATGCAATAACAATATAAAACGATAAAGTGCAAACAACACTTAATCTAAAAAAGACTGCTTCAGAGCAAATACTGTGCCAGAGAGAAGAAAGACCTTGAAAGTGGTAAGTTCTAAGCTATTGGCATGATTCTACTTGTTTCAGTGTGCTTTGAAAAATGAACAGTAACCTAGATTCCAATTTGAACAGTAAAGCACCTGAGATGAAGTTTCACGCAAAGTCTTTCTGACTGTAGTTTATGTAGCCTGACTTATTTTCATAAGAAGTATTAATTTGGGTCATATCTAGTTACTGAACTGTCCTACTTTATAATTACAATCAAACAGAGACTATGGCAAGAACCCTCTTGTACGAAGCTCAAAAAAGCATACTTCCTTATTATGCATAACGTGGGGTTTATTAGTATTTTAATCTTCACAGTGCAAAATTATTTGCAAGTCAGAAGATAAAAACAGGATTATCTTACGGTCAACTCCTACGTCACCTACAGCAGAAAGATGTTCAAAAGAGCCAAGCATAGTGTTGCCAACGGCTATATCATCCATTTATACAGGTCAGCTTTTTACCACATCCATTGGAAATCCCATCATATCAATTTAGATGGTATCATATAAAAAAGTTTATTCTTGAACAGTTCATGTAGTTCAACAAGTTGGAAGGGAAGCAAAAGCTTAACTGGCTCAGCAATGTACTGCAGTGTCTTCATTCAGAAGGGCAAGAGCACAGTCTAATCACCATGCTATGGATCAGCCCTCACCTCCACTACAGGTAAACTCCTAGGAAGCTGCCCTTCTCCAACATATTTGAGCAGATAAAGACACAAATGAATCTCTGACCGCTCAGACAGAGTAAGCAGTTCTCAAAGTTCCTAGAGCTGTTTTATTGCCTGCTTGCAGATAAACACACCCATGATTCTATGCTCCATTTAATAACATCAAGGAACTTCTGTCTGGAGTTGTAAAGCGCTGTTGCTTGTCTTGAGTGACTGGCTTCCATCTGAATCAATACTTAGAAGTTTTATCCATTACAGCCTGCAGAGGTCCTCTGCACAAAAAATACGTTACCTTTAGTCCCCCATGGATTTACACACAACATGCAGCTCCATCCACTAGAGGAGTGAGCTGGATAGTGTAACACAACTTGGACACAGTAAGTATCCTGTTAACTTCCGTGTAAGTCTTGAAACACAAAATGGTTACCTCCAGATTCAGAAGGACAGCACAAAAAGTAGTCTTAATCTTCAGGGACAATATTTTCAGGGAGGAATTTTTGCAAATACAAGTCAGGAAGGAAAAAATCACAAAAAGCAGGAATCCTTGATCTCTCTTTATTAGTCTTTATTTTGTCCTCCTATTTACTATTTCAGCCAAATTAACTGGGATAAAAATACACTTATGGGCAGAAAAACCTTAAGGGTTTTATTTCTCACTCATCTCACTCATCTGATTAAACTGAGATGACTCTTCTTAAACTGTCCTGTTCCTCAGTTGGCTTTTTCTTACAGAATAACTTGCTCCAATGCAATCAATGCATGTTTCCTTACATATCCATTCCATTTGTCTTTACATGCCTCCCCAGTGCAATAATCCCAACGTTAATACACTAAGGGAGAGCAAAAACATGGCCAACAGAACAGCTGCGTACCATCGAAAGAGAGCAACAGACACCCAATTTAGATTGCTTCCTTTACTTCACAGGGAACATTGTGGATACCAGGGTACTGCATTCCCTGTATTTAGTCAGCATCAAATATTGAAGAAAATTTATAGAAATAAACATATCCAAGACACCTATATCTCTGTCAAAATGTACCCAAACCTGGCCAAGAGGCCAAAAACTAACAAAGAACAGAGCATACGATCAGTCTCATTTTCTTACAGGTGACCAAAAGAAGCCAAGAAGCTATTCCACCCACTTTAATTCCTTGAAGTCTCGTAAATGCAATGTAAATGAGAACAGACCAGGAAAAGAAAAGCATTACACCAAAATCACATCATTACAGGCACAAATTCAGCTGGCATCTTCTGCACTACTATACACAAAGCTGAATGCAGGCCTTGTGAATATGCTGTTGTCCTTCACAGGAGGACTTTGCTTGGCTGCAGACATTTGTTTGAAGGGGACTAGTTAAACAGTTTTGTATTTACAGATAGCTGGTACAGTTAGCATAGCTGGTTCTAGTTAATAAGTAGAGACAGTGGTGCCTTTCTTCAGCTGCAAAACAATTTTTTATTGTCAATTTTATAGCCTACATAAAACTAATACATCAAAAGTGAATCCTAGTTCATTTCTGTTCCTTTAAGAGAGGATTACATAAAGATTTGAAAGTCTGTCATATTAACCTCATTACCCACTCACTTTTATGATAAGTAACTTTCATCCCTGAAGACTGTTTTATATAATAAGCATCAATTACAACTGCTAGCTGATACACTATGGTATACGCCTTTACTCTGTTTAGCAGTTAGAACTTGATACGTTTGAAGGAACAGGAATAATTGACCTGCAGTATGTGAGCTGCCTGCACCATATTAAGAACAAGTTAATATGCTTTGACCAAAATACTTCCAGAGAGGCAAAATTATCAGTTACTTACCAAACAATTAAAGAAAATTTAGCAATGGAAACTCATATTGCTCTAAGCAAATAACTACTTTTTACTTGAAGAAATTAATGCCTGCACTACCCTGCACTTCACACTTAGTATAATCTATCACCTCTAGAAACACAATCCACAACTTATTTCATGCTGAAGTGAAAATTTATGGTAATTATTTGACAGCATTTTCTAAAGTGAATTAAAAAATTCTCCAATGTTTTGTAATTCCCTGAAGTGAATCAAGACTTTGTTGCCTCACGTGACCTACAAATTACAAGTTCAATTTTCTAAGAAAAAGAACAGGAACAAGCATTTTGAAAAGTGGCAACATATTTCACATCCAAGGACCGTGAAGCAATATGATCTTCTTTGTTATGAAAATATCACAAATACAACCAGTTACTTCATTGTTTGAATCACATAGTTTCAGTTTGGTTACCAAGAGCAAAAGTATCCTTGAGAATGTACTGTTTGAAAATACCACTAGCATACTAAGTGCCAGATATCTGGAAGACACCTCACAAATGATTCAGGTATTTCTGTAACAAAAGCATTCCTGGAAAAGGAGGGAAGCAACTCCAGGCAAACAGAATCTAACCCTCCCATCACCTCATTCCAATTACAACATTCAAACCGGATCAACAGAAACACCCCATGACCCAGAAATTGATAGGATACATGAGGACACAGGATGGGACATGATACTATCTGCTTTAAGAACTAGAGAATAAGGAACTTTAAATAATCAGCATTATTGTTGTGTCATTAAGTTTGGCTGGTGTTTTATTACAGTTTAAATACACAACATCCATCAAACTCTGCACAAAGTATTGTCACTATTTTATTAAGGTAGAACAAGTATTTTAGATGTTAAATAATCACTACAAACTTTAAGTAGCAGACTAGAGAAAGAGAAGAATGAACCCAAATGTTCAAACCTATCTTAAAAATGACTAGTCCCATCAGATAATGAAACAGGCTTCCTGAAACTCAGCCTCCTAACAAGTTAGAAACTTTCACAGCAAGTATTTCCCTATGAAAACTTTCACAGCAAGTATTTCCCTATTTCCCCCTGAAAATAATCCTTTGACATAAACACATTTAATAATGAGTAGGAATTAGGATTTGTATCTTCCCATGAGTTTAACAAGCAGTTAAATCACATTCGAGGTTTCATAAGACTCCTTCTTTCCAAAGCTTTCTAGGGAACCTTTAGAAGGTGCTTGTGCCTCCCACACCCACGGAACAAATTTATTACAGTGACTGACTACATATTTACTAACAAAAGTAACAGGTAGAAGATTGACTTCAGTTCTATCTCTCAGCAGAAGCAAATCTCCTCGGGCAAAAGGCCTAAATTTCCTAGCTCCTTGAGACAAGTACTTCAAATCATAACCATATCCAGGCACTTAAACTGGAAAACTCAACCAGTGGACTCTTCACCCAGTAACAGAGGCCCATCCATCCCATAAATTACATTGTGTTGTTATAAAGAATAGTGGTTCCCACATGCCCACAGCTTTATACTCTTAAGACATCACCAGAAGAACTGAGATATCTCCAACAAGAAGCCACAAAAACATGAGAAACAAGTTCACAGACTTTCAGCAGTCTCCCAGAGGCTCCACAGGGCCTTAGTGCCAACTTCTGGGCTTGGCCATGAACTAGACAGCACCTTCTGAAATGGGAACAAATAAGTATTTCAGATGCTTTAAGTCATTTCAGCATTTTCTTACCAAAAGGCCTCTTTGGCTTCCTGCAAGACAACTTCTGGGGAAGTACTTCCATAAGGAAATTTCTTGAAACATGGAACACCACATGAAAACCCTGACAAACTGAACAACAGAAACAGTCTAGAACAATATCAAGGTCATAAGTCTTCCTGTGGTGTACTGAAAAGAAAACAAAGGAGCTACATCACTGTCCACATAACAGCTGGCAAAACATACAGGCTTTGAGCCCAACTGTGTGTGTCCGCAAGGCTGATACAAACTGAACCTGCAACAGTCTGCCTGATATTCCCACATCATTTCTCCCAAAAGCCCTGGTGCAACCATTAGGTGGCAAAGCACTTAAGAAATTGCTCTAGATAAAAATGAACCTATACTGTTTTTTGAACAGATATGTAACCTAAACAAGTCTGCTGGTAGCAAAGACAGCCCAGGATAACACATAGCTGAGCACAGGGAAAACAAAACTACAGCATTTCCAGCCTATAAACACTGTAGCACAACAATGCAAGTGTTCTAGGGTTCCTCAAATATAATTGGCACCTGTTGAAAATTCCTCACTTTTTTCAAGTTATGTGATGGCTACTACAAAACATGGGGAAGAATTCTAGATACTTCTAATAGTTTATCTGGACCGATCCAGAGATCAGTGGGAAGAGCAGCAAACTCAAGCCCACCACCAGGGTTGACACAAGATTAAGGCTTGCTTTCATAGTTCAACAGACTAAAGTTACACTGTGAAATAATTTTGGCAATATACACACTTAGGAGTCTAGAATACTGTTCCCGCTTCTACAAGTTCAGTACATGGCTGGTGCCCTCTCAGTGTATCCTAATCATTGAGGGAACCCATTTGAGGCTGACAGTGCTGAAGTGCTTTAACACAGTGTAAGGGTCATGTCTTCTTTCATATTCAATTTGTAAACATGAAGATCTGTAATTTAGCATATTAACAGAAGGCATTCATTTTGTATTGATTCAAGATTATACGCCATGAGGAGGGAATTAACAATCACAGCAGACATGGCAGAATAATGAACAATTACAACGACATGCCACTAGCCTGCCAAAGGTATCCACAGACTTGCATGGATACAGAGGGAAGGCAGACAAACAGGTACTATGGTACTACAGCTTATTTTCTACCATGAAAGGCTGAAACAGTAAGTGGGACATCTGCAGAAGAGCCTCTCACATCAGTTATCCATAATCGAAAGTCAAGTTACATTCATGGGAGATGCATTTGATATAGAACACTCTTCCAACCCCCACCCCTCTAAAAATATAAGAGTGAATATATAGTTTACAAGGATGAATTTTAGTAATGCAGAATCAACAGCTCAGGTTCTTAACTAGTGCTATTCTACTAAAAAAGTGAAACATTTCAAGAACACATTTAAGTTAGTGTCACCTAAGACATAAGAGATACAGCCATTTTTATCCTGTGTTTCAAGTACAAGAAAGCACATCTGGAAGCTAACTTTTGATTAATGATAAGCTAGGCTTCACTGACACTTGCACAGGGCTGCTGCTGCCAGCTGTTCTAGAAAGCAATGAGAATGGAGTTCCCCTGAAGGGACTATACTGGAGCTTGCAGCATGAGCTTCAGCAGTGAAGCAGTTAAAAGCAGTTCAAGAGCACTGCATTCAAAACTTGTTCCCAGAATATTCAGTATCAAAAATTCAGGGGTTTTTGGTCAATCATATTTCAAAAGGAATCTCAACCACATTAAGTGTGTCCTTTTTGCCCCTGTACATTTACATTTCAATATACACTACAGAAATTTTAGGAAGATTTAAATGTAAGCATGTCGACTTGGCCTGATTAAGTAAATTCTTTGAGAAAAGACTGAAGGTGGCTGCTCAAAGACATACTGGAAAACATAAAGATTTTTCTCTAACACAAGTATCTTTTTACATGTTGAAAACCCTAGTCTTCCTTTAGAAATTGAGGACGTCAGATCTGCATTTTCTAGAAACAGCAAATATTTGCATGGTCATTTTTACAGCCAGAAAGAATGACAATCAAGACCCACACTGACTAAACTTAGAATTGTACCCAGACACCTTTCACTGCTCTACAGGCAGGAAAGTTAACTTGTGACAGATCAATCTAGAAACAAATGGTATCTGCAAAGAAAAACAGTCATCAGGCTCATGGCAGGCTGCACTCAACAACTTTATGGAATCTATAGAAGGGATGCAGACAGCCTCTCTTCTATACTTTAGGGCTCTGCCCCATAGAAGCAGCCTTATTGTTTTACGGGCATCTCTTGTCACACCAAGACAAGTTCTGATGCTGACAGCTCAGGGAATTTATCCTGCTCAGACAACTATTTTTCCCTGTTAGCCAGTCACAATAGTACTAGGGTGAAAACTCACATGAATACCCTTAAATTCTTTCAAGTATTAGTAGAGACAGAATGAACACGGGAGCCTTGTTTGAGTAACACTCCTATGAAATATTTGACAAAGAAAAAGTCTAAGCTTTCAAATAGGGCATTTTTGAGGCAGGCGCTGCCTTCTTCCACAAGTCAGTGGAAGTGCCTAGGTGAATGAAGTTTCAGCAAAAGCTAAGTAGGAATACCTCAATACATTATCCTTCACATCTCATGCTAATAAAATGGCTTCTAACAATGAAGGACGCAGGAAACAAGTGCTCCAGCAGGTGCAAGCATATTTACATCAAAGGCCACAGTACAAATGATGCAAGCACACAGGACTGAATGCAGGGCATTAACAAGAGACACCAAGAAGCAGGTACCACCAAGTTATCCGTCTCCTCTTCACAAATACAGGCAAGTGTTCCCTCTCCCCACAGGCAGGCTGCATCAATACACCAGCCAAATGGAACCTAATGAAATACAAGCATGTCGGATTTTGCATTTCAAAAATTTCCTTTTATTCCTCTAAGGAATCTTGCAGCTGCAGCAAATTTCTTTAGTGAAATCTGACTTGGCAAAATAAGTTACTTCATTCATTATATGACTTTGCCATCTGCTTTGCCACCTAATTAGAAACACACAATTATTTTTTTGTAGTATTATTGCAAGAGCATTACTTTTGCAGCCATATTTTTTTCCAATAATGTCTCCTTCTGTTTATATTCTATGCAGCGCAAATTTATCCTCCTAAAATCATAATTTTTCTGTTTTATTCAGAGAAAAAATATTTATGCACAATTCACTGAATGAGACTGGTTTGCAAACACACAAAAACTTTTTGAATAGGTGATTCAAGAACACAAGTGGTTATAGACCTGTTGTTGCATACTAATACAACACTCAAAGCTGAAACACTCTTAGGTGGATTCCTCAACCATTTTAGATTCTGTTTATCCTAAAACTGCTAGATATATAGTTTGAAAAACTGATAGAGTTCATCTAGTAGACCTAAAATCAGGCAATGAATTGTCTTATAGTTCAATATATGCTTACCAATCATACAATACATGATAGACTTTCATGGCTATTTCACATATTATGAGCATTAAATTTGCAATGGCTAGAAACAGAGGGCACTCCATTCATTAAATGAATATGCAATTATTAATATTCGTGTCAATTTAACAATTTGCACATCAAGTGCCAGTGCAAGGTGATTTTCATCATTTCCTGCTTAAAATACTGATCACACTATTCTTGTAGTACCACAGAAAGTATTTTCAAATTGATTGTTCCCAAACTTAAAAATTGCTTTTTGTTCCTGTTTCAATTCTTACAGCTCTTAAAATGCACAAAGTAACTCAGAACTGTTAAATGACTTTACAAGAGTATAAGCGTGTAAGTTCCAAGTTTTAAGAGAACATGCTATTTAAAAGAAGTTCTTTACAAAGCAACATATGTTAAAATCATCGATCAATTTCAGAACACAGGAGCAAGCATAACATCAGTTTCTGACTATCTGCGGAACCAAGTGAAGCAACTATCAAAAACTTCTGATAAGCAACGCAAAAATTAAGTTTTTAAATCATACTCCAAAGGCAAAGACTATTGGAAAAGGCACTGTTAAGGATGGTGTATTATTGCACATCAGTAGTGGGTCTCAAGTGTGTCTCCCTTTCTATGACCCAACACAAAATGCAAAAGCTAAGGGCATTCCAGCAGTGCTCACAGACCAAACTCAGTTCATTTTAAAGACCAGTCTCCCTAGGGAAAAACTACTATAGAAGTCTGTCTACATTGAAATCCAGTATCTTTATCAACATTTAACTAATTGAATTTTACACATGTTGCAGTGCTAAACAGTACTAAGTGTGAGCTGGTTTCCTTTCTGTACACATAACCTTTTAAATTCCTGTAAGAAGTACGCAACCTAATGCCTTTTCAATGTTGTTCTTAGGCTTTTCTCCAGCCTAAGAAACCTTCACAGCCTCTGACTTATAAGAGCATTTTCTTTTCAGCTGGTCACTTGCAAGCTTTCAATTCAATGGCAGTACTTCTATTAACATCAGTTCACCACAGAGTCAGAAGCGAATTTTACTGCTTTTCTCCTTGAGGGGCTTATTTCTTTTACCTTAATGCACATGCAGTCAGAGTCCTGCATAAAGTCTGAAAAAGTTAGTGTTATTAAAACCCATTCCATTGTTCACAGATGACAGCATGATTGGTCTTAGTTTGTTGTAAAACAGGAATTACATTCCTGAAAATATCTCCTGCAAACCCCGTACCATCTACCTATGTCATTCTGACTGGGTTAGGTTTCAGTATTTATCATATTGTATTTCATTGTTCATACTATTTTAAAAGAAATTCTAGTGCTTGGCTACAAGATTGCTTCTGCTTCAGTTTTCCCTCAGAGAAACATATTTTCCGCCACATTTGTAAAAAAAGTATTCTCTCCTAAAATTGTAGTAAAACTTATTAGAAAGATTACAATATAAAACTTCGTTCCTCAAACAACAGACTTTTAATCTAATTTTCCAAACTACTCTTAAGAACACTAGATCTTAAGACCGCTTTTACAATGCTCTTCAAAATACTCCAGTCTGAAGAAAACCACAAACTCTGCATGTTACAAACACAGTCTCACTTCTAACTCATGCATCTTGCAGAAAATATTTTTGTTAGTTTACTTCATTCAGCTATCTGCTTTGACTGAAAGAGCTGTAAAATTCAACCTTTGCACGACAACAAATGCAAGAGATACAGCTTAACTTTCACTTAACTTTTAGAAAAAGATGCTCTTCTACTAAAGTTCAACATGTACTAAAAAAAGTAACCTAAAAAGAAACAAATTTCATTGAGATCCAATGCAAAACATTCAAGAAGCAGGACAGTGAAGAAGTTTCTCAAAAATCAGGAGCTTTTAAGGTTTCAGAATTATTCCAAATCAAAACATTTCATATCTCCCTCTGGTTATTGGGAAAGAAGATGTCCTAGGTTACAATGTAAGATATGCCCAAGATATGTATTCTATTCCCATCTTCATGAACTGTTGAAACCAGGTGGGGCAGTGTTTCCCTTGTCCCCAGCCTCTGGACTATCTTCTGTTAATGGGCCCATTCATGCTCTGCTGTATGACTCACGGGTAACTCCCATCCGGGAGTTGTCTCTTTAATGGGCAATCAAGGACCCACTGCATGACTCATAAAATTACATCATTCCATTGTGGGATGTTCCTCCCATGGGGAGGAGCCAAGCATTCCCAACTGGATATAATCCGGGATAGCGCAGGGGGCCCTCACCCGCTGGATTCCCAGAGGACAGGAGGTACCGGACTTTTCTACAGGATCACTGCTTCAACGAGACCATTTCATCTGGACTGCTACCAGCGCCCTGACCAACAGGTTGTATTATTTAACTTATTTTGTTTTACCTTTTCCCCCCTCCTATTAAATTGTATTTCTGACTTGGAGTCTCTCACTGGTTTTGCTTTCAAATCAGTACAGAAGAGCTGAGAAATTCCAGCATTTTTGCGAGTGGCTGCACTATACAATCTTTAGGTGTAATTGTAACTCTAAGTCCATCAGTAAACTAACAACTACATGCCCAAAATTAGTGATCAACAGGGAGTAGTTGCATGGGTGTACACATACAGGCTTTCCTAAAATATTTTGTGGATCAGCTACTGGCCTCTTCAACACCATCAATCTATAAATTATAACCTCCCACACTCTCAACACAAGAAAAACCAGTTGGCAATGCCTACAACGGGATTTCTTAACAAAGCAAAGAGGCATTTAAGATGTGGAACATATATATAGGTTAAAAGTGACTATTTTCCCCTAAAAGCAGAAGGGTAAAAAGTTGAAATCATGACTTAAGATCCAAGTTATTATCAAAACAATATGTGAGAAATAAGACATAGACTTATCTTGAATTAAGATTTAGAATTTAACTCCTCTAAGCCCAAATGGCAGCAACAGCTCCTGCTTAATTGTTATTACAAAACCACACCTGAGACAAGTTCTTTGCAGAAAGAATGCGGTACCTGGAAGAACACTTGGTTAACTTTCTAAAACAAATACATCTATATTTCTTTAGTTATTTTTTCTAAAGCAGTCCTTTGTGTTCCACTATACATCAAAACAAAAAGAGTACTGATGCAAACCAAATCAATAATTCAGGTGAGCAGCCTTCTTATTCTTTATCAGTACCTTAACTTTTCATTATTTTTCTTATCAGAGTCTTCATTAAACAGGGAAAAACAATCAAGTACTGGAATTTCACACATCTCAAATTAGTGGGTCTCTTCCTACAGGGTACTCCGACACGTTGCAGAATACCTGGAATTAATTATGAATGTTACCTGTAGCTATATTTTCTTCCTTACAATACTAAGCATTTAATAACATTTGAGATGGCAAACTTGCTGAACTGTAAGCAGTTTCTGATATTTAGTCTAATGCATCTGCTCCTTAGATTCTGAGTGACAACACTGGACTGTATAGACAAGGAGTCCACAGTGCAGTGCTTTGTTTCTTGGTTAATTATTCCTGTTTTATTATATACTTTACTTCTACTGAATATAAAGCCTGGAACCTCAAAGACATCAGGTCGAATCAGCAGCACACAAAAAATCTGGACCAGTAAAGAAAGATGCTTTAATAAATCACATTCATACAGGCCTATACTGTATCATTGACTTCAACATGTAAACTACATCAATGTAAAATAAATTTCATATTTGTTTTCAAATCAGTGACAACTTCAAAAATGTAAACTTATTAAAAATTAGAGAATTCAAGTTGTGATAAAGTGCATTGAGCTACCAGTCATGATTCTGCTGGACCAGTCACTAAAGCATTGCAATGAACTCTTAATTTGGACAATATAAATTTTGGCCTTACGAAAATCAGTTCTTAGGAGTGTGCAGTGTTATTTCTTAAAATACAAGTGTTCAGAGGATTGGAATGAAGCTTATTTGCATGTTACACTACATAGGTGAAATTAATTCAGTGTTTAAGTGTGCAAGAACTTTATGATTTAGTAGTGTCATCCCAAAACAGCTCGTCCACACAGCAGTCACTTGGATTCAGTGACTGGATTCACTGATTTTGCTTACTTTGGTCTCCAAGGGTAACAATGACACATGGTTAATGATGAGCTGCTACCAGCCTTGCTTTGAGTAGGGCCTTGGGGTCCATCTACTCAAACACTTCCCACTGCGTGACCTCACCCATCAAGTGTGGCTTTTGTGACTGACAAGCATGCCTGCAGATGTCTGTCACCTTAACACTGTTTTCCTGTCTGTATAATTTCTTTTATTTTGAGGTCTGAAATAAATGCCACTGGGCAAAGTGTTGCTGGTATTAACTACTTCCTTGTTAAAAGCCTTGTCAGGACACAACACAGCTATACCAACAGGACTACACTGCTGCATCTTGAAATGACAGAGCTCCTTTAGTCTACACTGTCTGACAGGCTTGAATAGGAGTACCAGTAAAGAGAAGGCCAGTACCACACATAGTTGGCTTTTTATTTTCTTCACAGATGTTTAATTTATGCAAGACTTCCATGCTTCCTGCAAACGTTTTCATGTTGACAGAAACATTTCTGCCTGTCTGTATGTGGGTGATACCTGTAGAGCATTCTCAGACACCCAGAAAAAAAGATCAGAGTTAAAGATCAAGTCTTACAGTAGTACAGAAGACTATTAAATTAGTATTTCAGAGAGTAAAATTAAACAGGTACCAAGGCCTGAATGCATGGCTGATCTCTGCTGCCCACCTACTAAGCACAGGGGCAAAGCACTTTCACAAATAGCATTTTCCATAATTTGCAGAAATACTTGTTTGGTCATCAGTATATTTACATGCCAATTTATAATGAAATCTTGTGGGCCACTGCACCAGACATTCCTACACTCTTGCATCAAATGATGTAGTAAATATACTTTTATAGAGAAAAATACAATGCATTATTCATACACAGAATGCACAAACTTTACTGGTAGGAATTCAATGTACATTATAATTACTTCAACTAAGGAGCTAATATCACAAAATAAGCATCATCAATTCCACTAAAGTAACAATTTCAGAGTTACTATGCAACCAACTCTACATCTCTTGTTTGTTCTACCTTCTTTGCATTCTTGGCTCCTCTCAGTTATAAACTGATTACAGCACAGCTTACTTTGAATTCTCTGTAGTAACTGTCTGTGTCATCTAACATCTTCAACACAATTTTCTCCATTATTCCCCCTCAGTGGAAAGCCTGGACACTTCAGTGTTGGCAATCTATTGTCCCAAAGGTGCTGGGAATTTTGACAAACCAAATCTAAACAAAAAATTACTACTAAGTACTAAGCCCCACTCTGGGCAAAGGCAATGAATTCTCTGATTAGTTCATTCTAAGGCAGCATTACTGAATCTATACGTCATTTTTTTCCAGCTTGTTCCTACCTTTCAATCCAATACTGTTTTTTCTGTGCAAATTTCAGAATCTTTTTCCTGCAGTAGAGAGTCCCTAAGGCTCCAGACTATAAGCCTAACCTGATGGTTATGGGTTGCACAACTACCAAAGAGATTCAACAAGCAGCTGTAACCATAAAAAAATAAATCCTTGGGCTTTAGGTGCTGACTCTGACTCACAATAGTTAAGAAAACAGGGTGAGCAGCAAAACAAGATTTAATAATCTCCTGCTCTGCAAGGTACATTTGCTATAAAGTGACTCTAAGCTATTTATATCCACAAGGACTATAACCAATTTCAGATTCTGCCGACAGTAAGCCTAAAAAATAACTTTTTATAACTAACCTGAGAGCTGATTTGAAGTACTGCAATGGAATAATAAAATATAACAATTTATTCCCGACTTAGCAATTTATAAAATGTAAAATATTTTGCAAAACACTAAGTGGGCATACATATACTAATTGTTCTATTTACTTGGTTCCTCACATAAATTCTTTTTAAGGTAGAAAAATGGCTTAACACAGTTGTCCTGTAATTGTGTGTTTGAGGCAGGCAGGCCACAGTATGTTCAAAAGAATGCTGTCACTAGCCTACCAAACTACCTTGTTCACATAAAATAGATTTCAATTTAGATGCAAAGTAATTTAAATAGCTTGGAACCATTAGAAGTTTACTGGGAGCTGGCTATAAGCACTTTCAAGGGGGTGGGGAGTTCCCTGTCTAAAAGACATGTTATCAGCCACTGATTCCCAGGACCACTATATCCTACAGCACTCACTAGGGTGGCAAAGCAACCAAATCTGATCACAAAGGGAAAAGATTTTTCTCATTTAATTATTTCTTCTTCAGTTGTAAAACTGCAGCAAAAATAATGCTGTTGTCAGTTGGCTGAAAGGCAGTGCCTAAACCACTTTTCACATAAGACGCTGTATCTACGGTATCCTTTGATATCGGAGACTGCCATATATCAGTTTCTAAGACAGCAGCACCTTTTGCCTCAGCAATTATCTTCTCCCAAGCTGGATACACTTGAAATTTAACAGGAGCAAAACCAGTTCTTAAATGGAACACCTCTGTTTCACGGTAATCCCTCAGAAAAAGCAGATACAGGGATGTCAGTGCACGACTTGGTAACTGAGGTTAAGAACATAACTGCTCTTATGGAAATTGGAAGTCAGTCTGAATACATGGACCACTGCAAGGTCTCCAACTACACTTATTTAACAGTCTTGTGCTTCTCCTTGGTCGCCTTTATCCAGCACTGCCTTATCCTCACAGCCACATCTCTCCCTGCCCTGCTTCCCCACGCCCATCCCTTCCCGTCAATAGCCTACTATTTCTATGGGTTATTTATCTAAAGATAAATATGAGTATGTGGCCACAGGTGACAAAGAATGCACAACTAGGACATATTCCAGTTTTCACTTTCATGGCTAAAGAGTCTCTCCTTAAAGCCCAAAAAAACCCAACAAAACAAAACCAAACACCCCCCAAAAATGCACATTATTACAACACCAATAAAGAACACACTACACAACACAGAATACTTCATCTCAGAATGTTTGTAATCTTTCCCTTCCTCAAATTCAAAAGAGCACTAAGAAGCAACGACTGAGATCAAGGAATCTGCAACAGTGAAGGAGTACATTCACGATCTACCATCACAGCTTATTTAACCTCACAGCTGATGTCTCATGCAGTGGACTGAAGGCTTTTTTTGATCTTTTTGTGCAACACTACGTCATATTCTCCTATTTCTACAGAAAAGACTAGGACCAGCAATCCCTAATTTCTACCATTTGGAGGCTCCCACAAAAAAATGTCTGACAAACTATCACACAAGCATAGACTGAAGGATTTAAATCTACATCAGAGATTGACATATCAAACACGTGTTCTTCATTCTACTAAGAATGCTCACAGTTTCCCAGGACTTAAATGTAGAGGTACATGCTATTAGATTGACAAGCCAGCTGGAAAGAAGAGGATTTTAAATTAAGAATCCAGTTATAATCACTATTAATTATTCTGAAAACTAACTGAAGAGCAGTATCTTCTCCCAGTCCAGACCCTCTCTCAGGAGCTCCTCTCTTTTCAGTTTAACTTTCAGAGGAAAAGACAAAGAATAACTGATATGTTATGGAGAGATCTGAACATAAAACTCTCTCCAGACACTGAAATGCCAGCAGAGGCACGTATTGCTTCCACTTGTGGAAGTGTAATGTTTTGCAGTGCAGAATGCAAGTCACTTTCCAATAAGAACTGGAAATGCAAGCGTGAAACAAAACATTAGGGTCATTTTGAATCTGAAAAAAAGACATTTTGGCAATCTTTCTGCCAGGACGGTTTGGGGATGCTACAAAACGAACACACAGATCGCTCTCCAGGTGACTCTTGGGACACGTATGGCCCACTTAACATTTTCATTTTAAAGACTCAATTAAGGGTAAGGAGCTGAAGCTATTAACTTCCATTTAAAAGAAACCCAAAAGCAAACACCAAATCGCTTACCTAACCAATAGGTGAGCATCGAAAGGTGCTTCCATTTAGGGAACTTAATAGTATACTTCGTATTTCTCCCTTGTGTTACAAGCAAACCAGCAACTACAGAAAACCCCAGCGCATGAAAGAGGGCAGCAATTAATTATTACAGAAACCCTGCTCTTAGTCAGCCTAAAACCGCAGCGCCCACATACACGCACAGGGTCTCCGGTACCCGGTCGGGGCAGGAATCGCTACCGCAGCCGCCGCTTGGTCCCGCCGGGCCCGCGGGTGAGCACCCCGAACCCCA
>WBMY01015540.1:36272-104596 GCA_013397315.1 Donacobius atricapilla
GGGGCCGTTCGTGTGTGGGGCGTGTCCCGCTTGTCCCCCGGCACCGTAACTCCGAGCTCAAACGGCACCAGCCTGCCTTTCCTGCTTCTCCTCCTTTGTTTCAGCCGAAACTCTTAAGGGAGATAGTGAGATAACATTGTAGCTTGATGTGTGTCCCTCCTTCCCCTCAGCTAATCCCCCATCTGGAGAATAGAGGAGGCGTGTCCTGCCAAGGTAAGGAGATAAATTCCCGACATCTGTCGCTAGGTTTAGAAACACAATTATTTCCAGTGGAGCTGAAAAAGCGTTTCATATACTGAGTTTAAGGAAAATGATCACTGGCAGAAGGGAGCATGAAGCAGCCAGCCTCTTAAGAGTTTTGGGTTTGGTTTGTTTTGGTGTGTTTTTTTTTTGTTTTTTTTTTTTTTTTTTTAATAGTAATGGACCACTCCATGCGTGCAGGATTTTATAGGTGCCAAACAGAACAGGGAGATAGGAGAGTTTCCATGTTAATTACAATCATTCAAATAATAATAACAAGAGTGCCTTAATAACAGTATATTTTACTGTTAAATTGTGGACATAAAGGGGAGCTCTGTGCAAGCACAATAGGATTTAAACTCATTATGTAAGTGATGTAATGAAACCCAAGCATAATATGCTTATATCAAAACTGACTACTCAGTGTGCATCTTTGTTTTTCACACTGCAACCATTCACAGATAGTACAAATTGTTTTGAAGCATCCCCTCCTCCACGTAATTGTTTGGCTGAAGGTAGTTTCCAAGTCTAGAAATTCAAGACTTTATCACCTCAGATGGAAAACTTTGACCTTGATGTGCACTTCATGGAGCCATTGCACTTTGCTTGCAAAGCAGGTGCACTATAAAATTCTCATTGTTGTCCTCTGTGCTCTGTTCTCTGAAATTTTTGACATCTTGACATTTTGACATCATTTAGGCAGTGTTTAGTACCTATTCTTCTAGAATTTAGTTTTGTTGTCCTCACATTTCAGTGTGAGCTAATTTTTGCAAATTCTGTAGAGTTTGAGAAACTGATAGCAATACAGATGCAATTTCTTCTGATTAAAATATCAAAATACATCCATTTACACAAAGAAATGTTGGATTCTGTTAAATGGAACGGGTGGGGAAAAAAGGATGAGAGGAAAAGAAAGCCAGTAACACCGAGTCAAGCAAATGTCCAAAATAAAATACAAAACATGTTTGATATTTCATGACAGGGAAAAGTTTTCATGGTATCTATGATTAGACTTTTTATGAGACCATGAAAAGGTTGGAAGAGTCTTTGTGTGATTCTGTATAAATAATGATTCCGGAGTCCTCAAGAAATCCTGGCCAGCTTCTGCATCCCTTTGAGTATCTCTGTGCTGTATTACTTTTTAATACTTACTCCAGAACCCTTCTGTTGCAAGAATGGGTGAGTAGTCATAGTTAAGGTCTCATTAATACTGATGTCTGCAGCCATTTAGTGTCATGGCTGCAGCTGCAAAAATAGATGTGGCCGTAACAGACCCGCAGACTCGACTAGCCTAGAAGTAAACAAGTCCCCAGGTGAGGCAAGGATAGGTAGGATTAGAACTCAAACAGGAGACCCCAGCCAATCCCATTCAACCACGAATGTATTATTGGCCAGGGAGCTGAGCAGTGTTGAAACCTTGATCAATCAGTTGTTCAAGCCCAGGAATTTTGAGCCACCTTCTTTTTTGGGGTTCAAAAAGAACAACCATCAGGGCAACCATCAATACATCTTTGCTGTTTGTCACAGTGAGTCCTGTCATGTGCCTGTCTCCAACCTAAGACCCTAACGTAATAATTTAGTACTTCCTTATTCCTTCAATACTAAAGCTAGTCCAAAATACCTTTTGCCCTTTAAAACATGCAGTGTACTTACCTGGATGTTGGTAGCAGCTGTTTCACTCTCTGGAAATGCCTCTTTGCATTGAATGGTTTTGGTTGGAAGAGATCCTAAAGATCATCTAGTTCCAAACCCCCTGTCAAAGGCAAGGACGACACCCACAGGACCATGTTGCTTAGAGCCCCATCCAGCCTGGGCTTTAACAATTCCAGGGCTGGGGCATCCACAACATCTCTGGGCAACCTGTTCCAGTGCCTCATCACCCTCAAAATAAAGAATTTCCTCCTAAGATCTAATCTAAATCTAATTTCTTAGTTTATAACCATTTCCCCCTTGTCCTATCACTAATATGCCCATATAAGACATTGCTCTTTCTACCCTTTAGGTACTGGAAGGACTCAGTGAGCTCTTGCCAGAACCTTCTCTTCTCCAGGCTGAACAACCTCAGACAGCCTGCCTTTGTAGGAGAGATGCTTCAGTCCTCTGACCGTTTTTGTGGCCTCTTTTGGACTCTCTAACAGGTCCACATCTTTCTTATGCTAAGGACTCGATACTTGAACATGGCACTCCACTTGGGGTCCCATGAGGGCAGAGTAGAGGGGGGCATTCACCTACCAATCAAGGTAGACCACCCCTCCTTTGATGCAGCCCAGGATACCATTTGCTTTCTGGGCTGCAGGTGAACTCTCTAAGGCCTTCTCAGCACAGTTGCTCTCAACAAGCTCTTCTTCCAGTTTGGACTCATGTCTGGCATTGCCCCGAGCCAGGTGCAGCGCTTTGCACCTGGATTTGTTGAGTTTGAGGTTCCTATGGGCCCACTTCTCAAGTCTGTCCACCTGGATAGGATCTCCTCCTTCTGTTGTGCCAACTGCACCACTCAGCTTCATAGGTCTGCAGGCTTGCTGGGGTGCACTCAATCCCACTGACAGTGTCACTGATAAAGGTATTAAGGAGCCCTGGTACCAAGACGGGCCCCTGAGAGACACAACTCATCACCAGTGTCCACCTGGACATAAAAGCACTGACCACAACTCTGGCTACATCCATCCAGCCAGTTCCTTATCCACTGAACATTCCACCCATCAAATCCATGTCTTCAGTTTGGAGATAAGGATGTCATGTGGGACCACCTAACAGAAGGACTTAGAGAAGTCTAGGTAGCTGACATCTGTCAGTCTTCCGGTGTCAACTGTTACTGTCACTCCATCGTGGAAGGCCACCAGACTGGTCAGGCATGATTTGCCCTTAGTGAAGCCATGCTGGCTGTCTTGGATCATGTCCTTGTCTTGTATGTGCTTAACGCTGTTCCATGAGTATCTGCTCCACAGTCTTCCCATGAAAGGGAAGGTCTCTGGTATGTAGTTCCCTGGATCTCCAGTATGTACTTCCCTGGGTCTTCCTTTCTCCCCTTCTTAAAAATAGGAATGATGTTTCTCTTTTCCCAGTCACTGAGGACTTAACCTGACTGCCAGGGTTTTCCAAATATGGTATAGAGTAGCTTGGCAACAACAACAATCAGTTCCTTCAGGACCTGGGATGGATCTCATCAGGCCCCTCAGACTTCTGGCTTTTTAGTTTTATCAGCTGGTCTTGAACCTGCTCTTCACTTTACAGTGGGAGGGACTTCATCCCCATTTTCCAGCATGCTGCTTGTTAATAAATGCAGTCTTTGTACTTTTAATCTCTCTTTACAGCTATCTTAAGACAAAAATAATTATTTTGAAGTTTTGTTTTGTGGCCCAAACTGCATGTTGTAATGCAATAAAAAAACCCAGTTTATGGTATACCCTTCATTTCTTGCTTGGATGTGTCCCCTGGCACCTTACCTAAACCAAGTGGAAAAAACCAAGCTCTTTAACCCCAAACTAAAAGAAATATTTCCATGAAAATGCACTACATTAATAATTCCTATTCAATTGCTAACAAGTGACCATAGTGAGAGCATCTCTGGAGCACCTGGAATATTTTACAGCATGACTCTGGCTCCTCAGTGCGAGAGAGCAACTGGTCAGAGGAGATATTGCTACTACTTCACTGCATTGACTGTATCAGAACTTAGGGTTCCCAGCCCAAGGCAAAAAGAGGTTTGAAATGCTCTCTGGTGTTTAAATGCTACAACAGGTACCTAAAACCATACAGGCAGTGTAGTAGATATTTGCAGTGTGGCTATAAAGGGTGTAGGTAAATGAATGTCCTTTGTTATGTATTAGCATATGTGCCAGGACAGCTCTGCGCATAAAATTCTTGAAGGGAAAAATTATGAAGAATACTTAGGTAGAGATGTAATTAATTGTGTGCTAGTAGTACTTGCATAATGTACCTTAACTAAGAAATCAACTGCCAAAGATTTAATTTATTTTAAAAAGCTAAAGATACAGTGGATACATCAGACAAAACATGTCCAAATCTCTGGGAAAAACATTGATGTGCAACTTCCATTCCCAAATGCAAAAAATAGTTGTTCCCTTTACTTTAGCACACATTTAGTAACACACAATTTATATTAATTTATATTTAAAGTATGCATAATTTAACACTGTAATTTTATCTTAGATTTCTGTTGACATGAATAAATGAACCACATTCTTTGGAAAACCATCTTGTCATGCATAAACCATCCATTCTTCCTTCAAGTGCTCAATAAATCTTCCAGGGTGAGAGAGACTTAATTTTTCAAAGAGGCAAAAGAGAAAACGAGCAAAACCATTTACTTGTTCTTGAGGGCACCCTCCTATTTCAGCCCAGAATTGATTACCCTGGCATCTGCTGGGTCTGTGGGTGTGTGGGCCTTTGTGTTGTCAAGTATTGCTGAACTGAAATCAATACATGGAGGTAGGATTTCCTGGTATTATGGTTAATTTCTTCTCTTTTAGGCTGGTGGCACAACTGTATTAGAATTTACTAGACAACATTTTATTACCAATGTGTAAGGATGTATAAAATGTATTTGTGAATTAATAGAGTTTCTAAGTATCAAGCCAGTTGAAAAGAAATCACCCAGCCCAAATCCACATGTATTCTGAGGAGAATCACCTTCCCAATAAAAGGAAAGAGCTAGAAGCTCTTATCCACCTTCAGTTTGTACTGGTTTTGAGAAAACATAAGTAACAATGACTGAAGAATATTCTAAACAATTACTTGGCTAATTATTAACATACTCATACTTCTCAGGTTTGTAACTTTGTGTTCTTTTCTGTGCTTTTCTGTAAGGGATAGTCAGGTTTTAGGGACATACCACTCTTGAGGTATATAACTGGCATGCCCAAGGGCAGATTTGGGACCTAGCTCCTACTTCACACAAGAAGAGAGGGTGATGGCTACCTTGAGGCAGTGATGCGTCTACTGGTGGAGGGGTCGTCAGAGCTCCCTCTGAGTGTGCCAGTTTGTCTCTGAAAACTAGCAGGAAAATCTCATTTGACAAAGCTTATTTTGGTGCCTGCTCTTAGGCAGTATAACTCCAGATCTTAAGTGACAGACTACTGGATTGGAATTCATATAATAGTTCTACTCTGTGCTGGTTTTGGCTGGGATAGAGTTGATTTTCTTTGCAGCAGATAGTGTGGGGCAATGCTTGGAATTTATGCTGGAAATACTGTAGATAACACAGGGATGTTTTAGTTACTGCTTAGCAGTGCTTGTACAGCCTCAAGGCCTTTTCTCTTCTCACACTGTCTCACCAGGGAGGAGAATGGGGGTACACAAGAAGCTGGGAGGGGACACAGCTGGGACAGCTGGCCACAGCTGACCAAAGGGATGCGCTATATGACCCATACCATATGGTGTCATGCTCAGCAATAAAAAGTGGGAGAAGAGTGGGGACATTTGGAGTCATAGCGTTTCTCTTCCCAAGTAACACATGGTGAAGCTCTACTGCTCTGGAGGTGGCTGAATACCTGCCTGCCCATGGGAAGTGGTAAACTAATTCCTTATTTTCCTTTGCTTGCAGTGCATGGCTCTTGCTTTCCCTATTAGACTGTCTTTATCTCAACCGTGGAGTCTTCTCACCTTCTGGTTTCCCCCGCCCTCCTCCCACCCTACTTCAGGGGACTGAGCGAGGGGCTACAAGGTGCTTAGTTGCCAACTAGGGTTAAACTACAGCATATCCTCACAGTGTCACTAATTTGCTCTAATCTTGGCCAATCCCTCCATTTCCCATCCCAGTTTTTATCTACCCTTTACAATTAGAGGTTAAGCTCTTTAGGCACAGTCTTTCTTTATGCTTTTTTTCAGCACATACAACCTGGGAAATGGTTGTGTGGTGTGCACAGATAAATAAATATGCAATTCAGTACAGATTCTGAATGCTACAAATCAACACACACAGGTTGTGTGGACAGTTGTTGCTCCTATTCTTGCTCAGTGCAAGGACATCATTGATCTATCAGCTCCCCAGAAGCTTCACAACAATTGTGGCTGCCTGCAAACCTGTCACATGTGTATCCCTACACTTGCAAACAAATACATATACCCTGAAAACCTCATAGTGAGATGACTGTAATAAGATTTTGGGTACTGAGATACTTGCATTTCATTAGCTGCCCAAATGACAATATTCTCAGTACTCCATCTGAGCTGATCATGGTTCTTAACACTTAGAGCTTTCTTACTAGTTTGAAAAGGTTGAGCCCCAAATGCATCATCCCTATAGAGAAAGTGAGATTAAGTGACTTGAATAACAAGGAATTCATAAGTTTTGACGAGTTTGCACTTATTTATCTTGTCATTCAACAGAGCTAGGACAAATTATATCATTCTAGCAGGTGAATAGGAATCTGGAAATCTGAGAGTTGAGAGTTACAGAAAAGTTGGTTCATAATATAAAAGAATGGACAAAAACATTTTTAAAAACAGAATTAAGGATTTACCAAGTGTCTGAAAATGAAAAAGCATTAAAATGTATAATTGAATGTATATTGTATGCATTTATAACAAGTCTTCATAGCTCAATTAGCTTCAGTTTTAAAACATGAGACAGGAAAAGCAGTGTCAAATTGTTTAACCAACATAGAATGATGTAAAATGTGTACTTTTTATGGAGTTCCTGTCTGCATGGCACGCTATAATATCTTCAATTGGCATTTGTTGTGATTTGAGCTCCTTTATTGTATTGCCTTTCCTGAAAAATGTATCCTTCCCACACGCTATTTTATTGAAATTAGTATTTGCCACTGAATGCTATTTCTTTTTTTAGTCTGCGTGTTATCTAAGCTATATCCTTATGTATATTCAATCAGAACTCTAAAGCTGAACAATCGTCTCCAAACCAATATTGGTTTAAAATAGCTCAAAGTAGACCTAAACTCATCTCACCTTTCTGTTAATAAAATAACACAAAATTTTGTATAGTTTTCAAATTTCAGTGTTGTCTTTATTGTTATTTAATATTTTCCTTTTTATGTATTTTCTGCTTTTCATATCCTTTTCTTCTATTAATTCTGTTTTTCATACTTTATATGGTTTCATACTTATATCATGTTTTTTTCCATGTCTTTTTCTTGTGATTTTTTAGTCCCTTTCTCCACCTCTTTCATTGCTGGTTTCATTATTTATTCTAATGGGGATGTGCTAGAGTTGAGTCAGGTAAATTGCAGTCTGGTTTCTAGTTCTGTGGCCAGCGTTTCAGGAATCACTTCCTCTTCCCATCTCTCTGCATCCCAGTCTCAAAAAACAAGGTAATAAGCTGGCTCCTGTGTGGTTTGAGACATACTGGTGGAAAGCTCCTTTAAGCACAATTATCTTTCTGTATTATACCTCCTCTCTACCTCAGTGATCTCCTTAGTGTTCATCATTATTTTCAGCTCCTCAACCAATTCTTAGTTCCCACTTCTTCCCTCCTCCTCCACCCCTATCTTCTACCCGTAACATTTTCAATATAGACCTTCAGCATAGTATGGGTATTACTAATTTTGCCATTTTTGTGCAGATTATGTGTCAGCTACATTCACTTTATGTCTCTCTTCAAGGAGAGCTGTGGCAGCTCTCAAGTGATGGGTTCCATTGATTTCATGCTGACTGTATTGGTTTGGCATGAATAGTAAAAAAAAACAATCGGTGATCTGCTTTGGAATTGACAGCCAGGTTGGCCAATAAGTGTACACCCCTGGGACACACAGTTTAAATACAGGAATCTTGGGAACGTCCTCCCCTCTCCTGCGACGGACCCACTATGAGGTAACATCTAGGGGGAAGCAGCAGGGCCCGGCTCAGGCCCCACCGGCCCCAGGGTCAGGCTGGGGCGGCCGTGCCGGGTCTGGCCCTGCAGGAGCTGAGCGGAGCCGAGCTGAGCCAAGGTGGGTCCCTGAGCCTGGCAGCTGCCGCAGAGAAAGGGGAGCCACGGCTGCTGACACCCAGCCAACCCTGCGGCCTGCCCCACGCCGCCGAGGGGCCGAGAGAGAGAGGGGCCGAGAGAGGGGGAAGGTGAGGCGCGGGCCTCGCCTCCGGGCTCCACACCNGATTCAAGCAAAGGTGTCTGACTTTTACTGAGTGGATATTTGAATTTTACTGAATGGATGTTGAATTAGAAACTGATGCAGTGATCCTATGAGATGTTTTGAAGCCCTGTCACCAGTGAAGAATGTGAAGTCTTTTGTTGTGGAGCTGTGCATCTTTAAAAGGTGAAACCCCATTTTTATTTTTTTTTTTTAAGTCCATGGCCCATATGCAGCCACATGAAAGGCTACATTCAGGAAGCTCACAGATGCAGTGTCAGGCAGGCTGCTTTTGTGGGAGCTGGAAGCCACAAACAGACTGTGTCTCTTGTGGAAAGTTACCAGAAGAATCAGGAGGGAGTTGTCTCTCTCAAAAGACTGAATGAAAGACTATTTTATAAGTGCTACTGACTTAAGAGTTCTGATGTTCTGTCTCTTTGCATTGTTTCGTGAAAAAGTAGATTGTTGCTAAGGAGGAGGGGGGTGTCTTTAAAAAGGTTTCATGGTTGTTTTTTTTGTTCGCCTTTCAGTGTATGTTAATAAATCTAACTGTTTCTATTTCTAAGTTGAGCCTGTTTTGCCTTTCTTCTAATCCTATTCCATAGTAAAAAGATAGATCCCCACACTACGTTTCACAAAACAAATTTGATGAATGTGAAACCACTACATTTTTGGTGTTTCTGCCCGGTTACGAACTTTAACCCATTACACTGACCGATGTCAGTAAAGAGCATGAATGATAGTGCAACGCCTGATTTTAGTTATAAAAATGATCAGGATACTCTTAGGAAGATAAGAGATGTAGAAAAAGCAACAAGTGTTCAGTTATGAACAGCAATCATGGTGTCCTATGAAACCCTGCAAAGAGCAAATGCACACACCTGAGGGCAGCCCTCACACGTTCATTCACGGGGTTATTTAAATTGTGGCCACATGGATCTAGGGCCTTTGGGAAAAGATTTAGACAAGAGCTACTTGTAGATTATAATGTTAATGTCAGGCAGAAATCAAATGTTAGCCATATCTTGACTATGAGGAAACAATATGCCCTGTCTGTGTCAATGTGTTTCTATGTCCATGGTCATTTGCTATGAACCTATTTTTCTGATGTTTGTCTAATACAGCTTTTGGCTTTGAAGAATCATAATCATTCTCAGTGAAGGAGAAGGAAACAGTCAAGGCCTGCCAATGTTAAGTGTCTCAGACTAAGTGCCAGAAATGTTATTCAGTAAGTCATGAAGTAAAACTGGCTCAGTCTATATGGCTGTAGTAAAATAAAATGCAGCCACCAACATTCAAGCCAAATATTCACATTCCATAACTGTGGAAATGATGTAGAGACTGAAGGAAAGATGACAAAGCATACTGTAGTTTTTATGAGTTGTAAAGCCATGAACTATAGGCTGTATCAGACTAAATTATAGGTCATAAATGTTAAGCAGCGCTTCCATCCTGCCTTAGATGGAAAAGCACCTAGGATAGATAAAGGGGTTGTTTGAATGCTCATCATTTTTTGTAAACACTGATTCATGTTCCAGTTACATGCCCATTTTATAGCTCTGTCACTGCTGATCACTCTAAAATCCCACGGCACTTTGTGAAGGAGCACAGTTTTAGCTCTGACCTCATAATTACAGCAACATCTCTTACACATCCTGCAGTTTTAACTGGAACCACTGGTTTTTACAGACTGCCCTAGTCCCCAGTTCTGTATTAAGACTTACTGTGGGCTGTTATGTAACCACTGTTTTCTCTGGTCAGCAGTTCAGGTGAGAGCTTCTGGAAAGATGCAATTCCAATAAAGTGCTGGATGCAGGCCAGTGAAGATATATTGCTGGTGATTTATTTTGATTTTATTCTTTAGATGAAAAAGAATCAAGACTAGATATAGGATTAATTAAAAAAAAAGCAACTCCCAGTGTGTCAAAAGAAACCAGAAATGAAAACCCCCACCAATACTGCACTGATTATGGAATACATGGAATATTTTAGAAAATTACAGTAAGCCAGGGTTTCTTATGTTCTATAATAAATCTAGAGTATCTTCCTTGAAAAAAATAGTTGAATTCATGCAAGAATATGAATGAGAAATATGTTGATTCTTCCTCAGAATAACAAATTATGATTCAATGAAATGGAAAAATCATCAGAAATATTAGAACTATGAAATTACAAAATGCCATTTTCATAGGAAACACTGTCTGCCCAGGCCATGCATTGTGAAGCAATGGAATGTAATAACAGAGTCAGGAATTTAGCAAGATGCAGACAACCATGACAAAAATCAACCAAGTAGTAATAATAATTAATTTCTTAAAAGATGCCTGAAGAAGCATACCTGTTTTACCCCTTAAAAGGTAAAAAGATAACCTGCAATTATTTGAGAGCAAAAGAGGATTTAATCTAGGGACAACTTATTAAGTAACTGTGCACATGAAAGATGCTTTCAGGAGCAGTTTTTGATGAACAGTAAAAGAGAGTAATCCAGAGCATGTGGCATGCAGGATTCATGTGGTAATTCCGATTATTTTCTCTACTCATGATAATGCATGTCCAGTTGTTGTTTTTTTTTAATTCCACTAACTGACCCAGTTAAACACTTGTGTATTTAGTATGCCTGAGAAGCTATAATTAGAACATTTTTAATTATTCATCACTCTTAACTCTTCTCTCAAGTACAGTAATTCCATATGACAGTTCTGAATACTGAAACAGCACCTTGTTCTGGGGAACTTTCTGACAATGCTTAAGCTTCTGTTTCTCAGATGGGATTTTTTTCCTATCCCGCAATTTTATGTGAAGGCTAGTAATTGTCTTGGAATATTTGTCTTGTATGAAAATCTGGCACTATTTCTATCCCGGCAAAATGATGCAGATTCATTTACCTAAATACATACATTTGAGCAGAATGGAAAAGACTTTTTTTGTTTAAAAGTTAAAGTGTATTTTAGGCTTATCAACCATATTGTACTGTGACTAATTAAACTTGAAGTCCTCTGTTTATTTGCAGAACAGCTATTATGCAGACCAGGTAAGCCATGGCATGTTTCCTTCCATTAATTTGGAAGTGTTCTCTTCAAGATAGTCAGCAAATAATGTACTTTTCTCCTTGTTCAGGACATGATCAAACCACTGGAGTTACTGTCAAGATCACAGAGACTCCAAAGAGCTCTGGACAAACATTTATGAAAAATGCCACAAAAGTATTAAGCACTACCAAGCTGCGGTACGTCACATTTGCACAGGCCTGTTCCTATGATCTGGACTGAGGCAGCCTACTTTACATGGGCCATAGTACATGTTCTTGCTCAGCAGAAAACATTTCAATAGATTGTTCAAACAAACCTAAGCTCTCCCTGGAAATGCTGAAAACATGTTTTTAAATTCATGGACCAGTTAACAGGTAAAGCTCATGATTATAGCTATGACTATAGCTAATGGTCACTGCTAATGTCAGGTTAAAAAGTAAATTAATATTTAATACCATACACCAAACTAATAATTTTACAGAAGTGTGATTTACCACGAGTTTGGAATTACATCGTCACTTTACTTGATCACATTACACCTCCTTTGTAAAAGCTGAAGTGCAAATATATTTAACTCAGATGCCTTAATTTTCTCTAACTATGCTTGACATCTGTCTGGAGACAAATGCCACTTTTTGACATACACTTCTCCTCGGATTTCTAGGCCCATGCTTAGTTTTTTTCTGTAATCTTAGTGAGGGCAATGAACTAGGTTTCTACATACAAGTCAAAAATAATCTATTTTAGGTGGTATGAGACAATTTCAGGCACTGCAGCATGACGATTAACAGCTGAAACCAGGTGGTTTGCTGAAAGGTATCCTGAAACAGTGCCACCAAGGGTTTATGCAGGAGATATGCTCTTGCTGATGACCTTGACATCCCCAGCAACCACATTTTGAGCTAGTGCCCGTACACAGGTCCAGGATTAACCCTTGAATCTCACACTGCCACTCTGTGCCACACTGCACTGATTTCTACGTACAAGCAAATTGCAACATCAGGTGGCCACAAAATATATGAATTTTTGTACAAATACAATGCAAACATTATTGATATCTTTTTTTAACTCCTTCCACTAAAAAGCAAGACTAAAAACCCCCTTTTGGAGTTCTTTCCTGTTTTGCTGAGTCATTGTTACTATCATACCTCCCCCTGCCTTTGTCCCCCAGTTAAATTCAATCTCTGAAAATGCTACACCTTCTGAAAAGATAGGGATAGACATAATACCTTAGATGTGGAAGAACATGGCTGACAGGGTACCTCCTATAAAAATTAGCAGAGGTGATGCTGCTGTGCTTATCAAGCCCCAAGTTCAAACACTAACCCCTGAGGACCAACTTTTTGAAGGAGCAAGACTTTTGCCTTACACAGCAAGTATGGGTGCTGTGTTGCAGCTACTACAAATAGGAGTCTTGGTTTCTTGCAGTGTGAATGGAGATACAGGGTGGGTTGCAGCACTTCTATCAGCATGAAGTCATGGACAAGTAGAGGCATGTTCCCAGCAAGTGTGCTTGCAAGAGCTGGTTGGGGTCCACTGCTTCCCCTTCTTCCAGCTGGCTGAATTTGGCTTGATTTATAGGGGACTGTGGTTGCTCCTCTGTCATCCTCCATGCAGGAGGAAGAAGCTGACAGACTGATGCAGTTCGTCACAGACACACACAAACACACATTCACACTTTGATCAGAAGGCATGAACTAAAACTCTAAGTTTATTTAAAAGTCTGACTCCATTATATAGTATCTCTAAAAAGGCCAGGGATTGGGGCCCATCCCATTGGCCAAGACAACTGTCCATCAGCTGTCCATATCTCTAAGACAAAGAATGAAAACTACCTTGAAGTCATGATATACATTTGCCGGTGTTTACAGACCAGAGCGTGAGAAAGAACCCAAAACATGAAACTGTGAAACAGAAGGCTGAAAAAATCAGGGCAACAACAGACTTCTCACTATCCCTCCCTGGTGTGTGCAAAAGGTATAGACATCCCTCTCCTAGTCCGTCTCTCTTTCCCCATGCAGTGCCTCTGGCTCAAAGGGGCCAGATCTCTGCAGCTGTTGTGCCCACTAAGTCAAAGAAGCCCTTTGTAATATTTCTTCTGGTTCTAGGGCAGAGCAAAGTGGGTGGCACATTGCAGGACTCAATTTCTTTTTATTAACAACTGTGGAGCCTTCCTACCTGTCTCAGGACTGATGTATTAGGAAATTCACTTCTGTTTTTCTCCTGATGGAAGTAATGGTTATGGAAGTATCACATCTCAGCAAAAAACTTTCTTTGTACATCTGGATTCTGTGTAAGGCCAGAAAGAATATTTACAAGGAAACAGATGATGGACCGAATGTATTCCTTCTCCCAGCCCCATTCTCATTCCTTGCCATCCCAGCCCCCTCCAAAAAAGTTGCACCCCTGCATTGAGATTATCCTCTGCAAAATCACAGGATAATTTGGGTTGGAAGGGACCCTTAAAGACAACCTACTCCAGCCCTCCTGCACTAAGCAGGAACATCTTCAACTAAAACAGGTTTTTCAGAGCCCTGTCCCACCTGACCTGGAATGTTTGCAGGGATGGGGCATGTACCACTTCTTTGAGAAACTTGTTCAAATATCTTAATACCCTCATCATAAAAAATGATCTCTAATTTTTTTTTCTCTAATAAAGTGAGCTTTAATGAGCTCCAGGTGGGTGTATCTGGATATCGCCAGTCCATGGCAAAGCCTTGGTATTTATTAAGAATACATATATGAAATTGTGCATGGGTAAAGAAAGCCTAATTGTTTAACAAACTCAAGATTGGGCTGCATATCTGTATTTAATACTGAGAATACTTGCCTACACAAATCTCCCCCTACTCTTTTTCTGCCAAAGTCTTACAAAAATTAGATGTTTGTATGTGCAAAATTCAAGTAAAACATTTTTTTTATTACTTCCTTCTTTGAAGCACAACATCTATGCCCTTAGCAATGTTTTACATTTGTCTTCCAGCATTTCTGGTTGGCAATGTAAATAATGCCATAATATTTAGAATATTTTGACATATTTTTCAGGTGTTGTGACAGCTATTTCTACAAATGCTTTAATGGAACAGTTGCGTTTAAAATACCAACACAGGCCATGGACTGAAACTCTGAAACTCGTTTATTTTTACATGGTAAGAATCACAGGTTAGGTGAGAGAAGGGTATGTGGTATAAGAGTATGATTCCAAGGTATTTTAAAAATTGCTTGACTTGCAAATTTGCTTGTAAAGAACAACAAGCAAAACCAACCAACCAAAAAACCACATGCAATCCAAAACCAACCAAAAGATAATCCACAGAAAAACCTTTGCCTAGCATCACTTGGCTCCCTGTTTTTCTTAGGACAATGGATTATAAAGTTTCCTGCATAATTTTAACACTTTAGGGGTTGTTTCTTGCATTGTTTTATCTATTCAGGAGTTAATACTGATTGTCTACCAGTTGAGGTTACTTTCCATTCATTATCATTACCGTACTCATGGTATGTAAAGGCGATTTATTGCCTATAGGGCTGGGAGAAAATATTGTATTTTAGAAACTGGTCTGAAATCTGCTATCTAGACTTTCTGCTGCTGTGATACACCTTAAATCATTCCATGCTTCCAGCCCTTCCAGTAGCTAATTTAGGAATCATCTTTGTAAAGAGCAGATTAGCACAACTGATGTGAGCTCAGTATAAAAATTCCCATTTGTTTCCATGCTTCTTTTTATTAATGCTTAACTCAAGCCTTACTCTGAAAATTATGTTCTGAATTTGAACAAAGTGAAAACTCTTCAGCAGTGAGTGTTCTTTGTTAATTGAAGTGTGAAGTATGAGAAGTTTTCAGACAAGATCTTGAAGAGGAACTGGGAGAGTTTGCCTGCTACTGAAGTGAATAGCTTCAGCTGAAACTTGTATCCTCATCTAACCAAGTACTCCTGTGGCACTTACTGATCTATAAATTCAGGCAGATTTTTTTCTAAAATAAAAACACAAGTATTTTCTTAGTTTATCTTTAGCTTCTCAGTGAAATTAGCTGACACATCTAGAGATCAGCTCAAAACACAGGGAAAGGGAAAGCCACTCCTTGCTCCAAAGGCATCTGGTATGTAATTACTGCACAATAATGTCTCCAAAAATCCATTCAGTTCTGCCATTTCAGAGATAGCTCCAATCGTAGGTAACCTCTGTGTTTGACAAAACAAATAACCAGAGGTTTGTTGTACAGGGCATCTGTGTGCTGTGTCTCTTAGCTAGTAATTTAAGGAATTTTTCTCTGTCTTTTGTTTTCACAAATGTGCTAGGACAACCCACTTCAAAAGCCTGTCAGTAATGCTCCAGATGGTCTATTGCTTTCATGCATGGAGAAGATAGAGAGGACATTAAATGGTAATGAACTATTGGATAACTCAAAGTGTATTTTTTTAATATTGTGTGGAATCTACTGATCCTTTTCTATTGATGTTCTTCACAAAGAGGTCAAATGTACAAACACAGAGGTCGATAAGCGACAAGAGACTTGTGACTCATCTTTAGGCTAAGCCTTCAGGCTATAGCTGATCCTAAAGCCTGAGAATATTTTCTACCCAGCACCTCACTTGTTAATCATAATAGTTGTCATTAATAACAAGTAATTCAAGAGATACTCTTTTCTCATTACCTAAATCGTATTCTTTAAATCAAGAAAATACTGGTTCTACTTCTTGATCATTACAATTTGATTAAATTGCATTTCTGGGTTTTGCAGCTAAATCCATGTTTTCTGTGATAAACACATTGGAACTTTTATCCAGACAAGAAGGGTAAGTTTGTTTATGAATAAATGCAAATTAGCAAGCATGGCCTCAAGTCTAGAGAGGAATACCATCTGGATGACTTTTCAACAATGTTATTTCTTAGTTCAGAGTTGTAATGGAGTGTATTTTCCTATTTTGATTAGTCCCTTGTGGAGGAGGTTGTTGGGTAAAGAGAGGGCATAAATGCCTACATCCCAAAGCTGCAGACTGAGTTTAATAGTTTTGAGCCGACCAACATGATAACGCAAATAGCAGAGCACAAATACATGCCTGGTTGGACAGTTTTCAGAAGCTGAGCCAAGGAACTGTTATTTTTGAAGCATCCCTGGTGTCTCTTCCCATGATCAAGTGAACTATACTCATATACTTATTTCCTTTCTTGAGTTACAGAATTTTTATACATACAAGCTTTTTTTTTTTTTTTTACTTACTGTTCATGTTAGCCCCAGTGGGACTGCCTGCTACATAACATCAATGATGTTTTATGTAGAAATTCAGCTGGAGAAGGATGGAGATGTGATGGATGTAAAGTTGGCTCACTCTGAAGAAGCTCCTGTGGTAAAATTAATATTCTCTGTCTCTCACAATCCTGTAGTCTCCCACCTGGTTTCCAGCCGTCATGTCAGAAAGGTGTTGACTTCCTTTTGGTCTTGTCACACTTGCAAGCCTGTGCATGACACTAGCTATCTCTTCAGGCATCTGAATCTGTCACCTAAACTTAAAATTCAGTTACAGATACTAAATACTGTGGTGCTAAGCGTTACAGTAAAAGTCAGCTGACAGGCCTACCCTCCAAGAATTTTGTGGTATCATGCATAAATATTTTTATTTCCATGCCTCAATGTTACCAGTATATAGTGAATAATAGGGACTTAAAATATGTTCCTACCAAGGTATAGTGCAATATATATTCTCAGTGGATGTCTTGGAGCTATTCTGGTTTTTATTCTGCCTACATCAGGGGTATATGTATTTCAACTAGTGGGGATGTTTTTCTTGCAAAATTTCTATTAAATTATTCAGAGAACATCGCCCTGAAGTTCACATATCATGTTCTGCAGTTGTTACGGAATTACAGACAATACTTCAGATCAAAGATATAACCACCATCTGTTGTGGGGGGGTTGGGGAACATAAAGTCTGTTTTTTGTCAGTAAGTATCCAAATTATTACATTGCCTTGGAGTTAATTTTGTCCATTATTTTTAGTTGAAGTCAGCCCTGGAATTTCAAATTGTTAATTTAACCAGCACAGGCCTGTTGATCAGTGAGTGCTGGATAATATCATTAGAATGAAAATGCATATTCAGAGAATTCTGGCACAACCCATAAAAGAAAAACTGGCCAAGATGCATTTTTTTTTTTCTGAAAGAGTTTATCAAAAAACTATTTCTGTCAATTTTATCCTCTTTCACAGAGCATTTGTTCTTCCAATTATTATAGTTACATTTTTTTAACTATTGCATTGTTAGTCTTGCTTTTGAGTGTTGAAGGTTTTTTTATGCTAACAATGCAGCTGCTTAAAAGTAATGGGGATCAAGCTTATCATTACTAATGAAACGCTTATAAAAGATGTGTCACAAATGGCAAGAAAGATGAAACTCCTGTCTCTTATTCCTGTAGGTTTGTGATGACTTGGTCCAGCTTCTAAGGTAAAGAATCATGTATAGGGTTGAATTAAAAGGGATTCCTGATGCTAGATCCATTCCAGTAGAAAAACGAATGAGGAAAAAAAAAAAGGAAAGAGAATCAGAGAACAATAACATGAATCCAGAAAACAACAGAAGAACCGACACCATTTTGGATTCCATTTTTTGTGGGGAGTTGGTTCCAATCCTCCATACTGGAAGTTGGTTGTCATTGTAACTATTATTACTTGCTTTGAATTTGTAAATTCAAGGCTTAAACTGCAGCAAATACAATTTTGAAAAGATACTCTGGGCATTTTTTATTTCTCAAGTCATTCCACCAAATGCATCTGCTTCAATGGAGCAATGGTAAAGAGTAAGCCCCAATACATTGGCTCTAGTTGCCCATCTAACGCAGCCTTGGAATACTGGCCTTTGTCTTGATTGCAAGGATTATATAACTACTTGGATCCATAGTTTTGGTAATGGACTGATGATGACAATTCAGAACTGGCAGTTTTACAGATACAAACTAGATATTACTTTTCCTCTCCTCCTTCCATCAAATACTAAATAGTCTTCATATTGTCCTTATGCAAATACTTTAACTGAATGTCCTTCAGGCTTCTCTTGCAGCAATGAAAACAAGGTGGTATCACATGGCTTGAGTTTCTTTGCAAATACATAGGGGAAGATGTGACCCCAATTTTCTCATGTAGCAGTAGGGCACTAGATATATATTATTACCAAGTTTTGTTTTGTCTGAATAGTTGCTGTTCCGGGTCAGGCCACCACTTCAAAAGTCTATTTATAAGTTCTTCAGTGAATATGATCAAGGTTCCAGATTTTAATAATAATGAGTATATTTAGGAAATGTGATTCTTATTTAAATACTGTGGCCAAATAGTAGAAAGGGAAGGTAAAAAGAGAAAGAATAATCATTGACCTTGAGTGTTTCATCTTTCTTTTATATTATTCATCATCAGTTTTTCCAGCCCTCTTTTTCCTCAGAAATGAAGTTATATTAGCTTTATGGGTGTAAACAGCTATGACTTAAAGCCTGAACCTGCAGTTTCCTATATTTTTGATTTCCAGTGATGTTAATGCCAGCAGTTTGGCTCTGAGCAGTGGCATGGAGTTGACATTGGTACTGTGGGTGCTACTTCTCTGCTTTCCTGGTTTTGTTAGGATTTGTCACAATGCACAGGTATCCCTTCTTCACCTCTTGGTGTAGGTTGTAAGTTGCAGTTTGTTATATGTGTAATGTTTCCCGTGAGTCTCAAAGTAACTATAAAATTAAGATTAACCAGCCAGCTAATGCATAAGGCTGGTGCTGTGTCTGTTCCTGTACCATGCCTGCCTCCTTCCCTCCTTTTCCCCTGCTTCCCCACTAGTCTAGCTGGAAAGAGACAGAGTAGAGCTGAGTAACTTGTTTAGGTTCCAGGTTTGAAAGAGTTTGTCCCAGTGTCAAAGTTCAGGCAGGCTTATTTTTTCTCTGCTGACCCACATTGCAGCCACATCTGCACAGGAAAGGAAGCAAAGTCTTGAGCTGTCTGTGTGACTGCAGCACCAGAGTCTAGTAAGACTTGTAAAACTCATGTAAAGTCTACTTAAGCAAGTGAGTAAATACCTGGTAGGTTAGTCTGAACACAGCTCCAGGCTGTCACACCAGGTCAAAATCCATAGGGATTCTGGGGTTTGAGCAGTCTGAACCATTCCTTTACAAACCAAGCCACTTGTCCATTCTTTTTTTTTTTTTTTAATTGATGTATCTATCAGTCATATTTAAGGTCTGTCTCTCTCACGTGGTGCTGTGAAGTGCAACATTAATACAATTTTGATATTTTAATGAAAAGAGCAATGTACACAGGCATGGTCTTGGGGAAGTAGTACTACATGACTAGCTTTATTGGAAGATCAGGGAAAGTGTTTTGCAGCTGATGAGCTGTCATGTTTGTGTTTCATGTACATTTATTGCTTTCAGTACTGCCTACTTCAGTGCCAGTTTCAGCTATAATTACAGTGCTTCTTACAACAAAACCAAAGGTTCATATTTTCTGGTATCTTCTAAGAAAATTTAAAATCAGTACTGCTACTTGATCTGATAAGGAATCAAGTCACTGTGAAATGGTGCCTTTTCTAGCTAGTTATGTATAAAAGAGTTATTCTCCATCTCATTTAGTAGTGTGATAGTCATTATTTCTTTTTGTTAGGATGAAGAATTATGATGCCTTTGGCAAGATTCTAGAAGACCTGTTAAATATGTATCAAATTCCAGGAAACAGGTTGCAGTTATTTTTTGCTCAAAAACTTTTGAAATCCATTGCCTAACTTTCATTTACTTACAAAAAGCTAAGGGATATCTTGCTTTGCAGGCCCTTGAAAAATACCTTTATTCAATGTCTCTTCTAGACAGGTAACTTACAGTCTATGTCTTTGTCCCTTTGACTCTACTCACACCCCTTCATTTCACTAAAAAACAAGTTAACTGATCTAATTATAGAGTAGGATGTGGAAGGTTAATGAGTTTTCTCCCACTGGGAAGCTTGAAGCCTTTGTCAACCCCAGACATGCCAAACGAGACGATCTGCTGAACTTCTGTGCTTTATCTAAGGGACTTCCTGGGAAACTGGTTGGTTACAGAGCCTGGGGGTGTGTGCATGAATGTCAGCAGTCATATTTAGGCCTCTCTGTGGCAGAAGTAAAATAGACCTTTTGGGCTTCTGCTGTTTGGGTATCTCATTTTGTCCTCAGGCTTTAGAACAGGAGTAGTAGATGTCAGCTTTCCTCCTTCCTTTTCTAATTTCTCCTCTCGAAGAGTAGGATTACCGATAGATGGGGAACAGTTTTGTAAACCTTCTGGTAATTGTACAAGGATTTTCATTATTTTCAGAAAATCAGAATTGAGGGTAGTGCTTTCCTTCTGGATTTTTGAAATATCTTCTCTGATATCTTGCCTGTTAAGTTACATACACACATACCTCTGCAGGTATGGCCTCCTGTAACTTGAAGCACCCTCTGGGATTATTTTTGCAGTTTTCCCTTATGAAGCATAATAACACTATGAACTAATGTGCTGTATCTTTGCCGGTCACTGATATATCAGTAAATATTACTTATAAGTTAAACAGATTACTTGTCCCATCTATGCTGTAAGTTAATGCACTGCAGAGTTAGTATACAACTATGTAAATGTATGGCTGTATGTATTCAGCTATACGAACACACTTGAAGTCAGAGACTGGTTCTGTTCAAGTTAGTTTATCCAGGTAATTTCTTCATTCTTTGCTCAACCCATTGCCACCCTAATATTTTTAACCCCCTTCATTTCTGGTAAATAGCACACCAGAGTGCAACATGAAACAGCTCAGATACAGGGAAAGTGGAAGCCCAAGTCGCAGGAGTAATGCATGTGTGGTGTTGTGGTGTTTTGGAAGCTGGACATACAATCTACTTCTAAGAAAACATTGTCTTATTTTGATTAAGGATACAAATTAGAAATTACATTAGCCTAGCTAGCACTGCAATTCAGGAAACACTAATTAAGATATGTTTTGAAATAGAACACAGGATCTAAACAGAATTACTGAAGTACTTAATGGAAAAGTAGGACACCTGGTGCCAAGAACTGGAGGTGATTTTTTTTCTTTTTTTCTTTTTCTCCCTATATTTTCTTTTCCCTTTTCTGCATTCAAAGAATTGTAATCAAAAAAACATTACTGAGTTGATCTTTGTGTACAGGAAAGATCCTCTACTACAAATAAAACTCGCTGTAGGGACTTACTGTGCCTGTATTCTCAGAAAATGTACAGACATACAGAATATATATTGAACATATATTTTAAGTAGAGATGTTCTCTAACAAGGAATCCCCTTTGCACCTCTACGGTGTTGGATTTTTCACCTTTGTGTCAAGGTACCCAACATATTTTCTCTAGTGATCGGTGTAGTAACCATTATTTTTTTATTCCTCAGGAACTCCAATGAACATTGACTTTTACATTTCTTCCTATCAAGTTTTGGAAACAGAACTAAGTCACGGTAAAGCGATTTCATCTATTCTGCTGTTTCAGCAGAAATAGCTAACAGGAAATGTTTTTCAATACTACCCATTTCATTGAGCAAAGTTAATTAATGAAAGCTCAGAAATAAAATTCAAAATTCTAGTTTAGTAGAACAGTTTATGTGATCCACTTTAGCACAGTTTTAATGTCCATCAGGAAACTACTTTCCTTTTCTTGGTTGTTGATTCAGCTATTGCTGCTATCCTCTTTGAGCAACTTTGGCCTTTTGGGTGTGTTCAGTGCAGGCTTCTCTTCTCTGCCCACACTACTGTGGCTGTCAGTTGGACCTGACCTTCTAAGTCCTTACCATTGTATATTTTGCATGCATAAGATTAATATACACTAAAATAAGGAAAATAATGCCATTCTCTTTCTCCCTCAGGTTCCCAGGTATGTGGAACAAAAACAGTTGTAACTGTTGAAGGGATGGATACACTCCACAAATTGCCTCTTTCTCCATTAATTGTAGATCCTCAAGCTGGAGAGGACAGGTGAGGCTCTGGACACTTTTCAATAGAGAAATGGATTTACAGGACACTGGCACTGACTTCAGCATAACTTATATTTAGTCTCTGCTGAAACAGGAAGCTCTTTTTTATTTATGGTTTTATGCTCCATAGCTGCACCCTCTATTCTCTGAGGCTTTTACAGTTTTCCCAAATGGACTTCAAAGGTATTGTGTTCATATTTAACTATGTCAGTTACATTGAACTATGAATTTATTCATAGATTTTAAGCCAGAAAGAGCCACTGGAACAATATTACTGAAATTCAACAAGCAAGTCCTTCATAGATTCACAGTAAAGAATGCATATACTGAAAGACACTACACCTAAAATACACGAATTAGTTTGTCATCCCACTATGGGTACTGACACATCTCTCTCTACCTCAGTGCTGTCTGGAGGGTAAGTCTGAAGTAACTTTCTGAACTAAAATACTTTAGAATTATTTGTAAAAAACATCACTGAGGTCTGTGTCTCACTTATCCATTCTGTCAGTTTTCACATTAACCATGTTTTAAACTATTAAAGTTGCATTTATAAAACGAAACATTTCTCAAGTCAGAATATGTATGGAACATAGTAAACTGCTAGGGACCTGATAGTGGCCTTGCACTAAGAGTCCTTGTTATGGCAATTTCTGTAAAAAAAATTCCATTCTGACGATTATTTTTCCTAGCAACCCTGCTTTTTTGCAGCTGACTGACGAACTCAGCATGGATTTGCCAGCTCTTTTTGTTCTGAAGTTTCATCAGCCTGTTCCAATGTCTTCATCAAGTATTGAAGAGATACTGAGGCTTACAGGCATGTTATAATTGTTTTTTAAGACTAAGTGCTTCTGTGACTATGCATTGCTTATTTGCTTTTTACTTCCCTGTGTTAATGTTGCAAGAAAAAGTTGCTTCTGGGGCAGAACATATTTTGTTCTATCAGTCCAAGTGTAACATTTAACAACCAGCGCAAAACACAAAAGTTCTAAGAAAGATATGACAATTACAGGCAAATTTAAACACTCTACCTCAAATTCCCAATAGCAAAAAAGGGGAATAAGAAAGAAAATCAATATTTTTGTCTTTTCAAAACATTTGGTTTCATAGTAGCTTTCATAACCTACTGTCATGACCTAATTGCTAATAAAAATAATGACCTGGTTTCAGGAATTCAGATTTCTGGCTCAAAACTAGCTCCCCTGTATGAGCTAATTGTTCAGTCTACTCTTAAGGAAAAATGCAGTGAAGACTTGTCTACAAATAAATCTTGTTTCTTTGTGGTAAGTATAGTGTGCATTTGACACACACTGTGCTGTTGCACAAGATATATATATACTGGATTACCATTTCCCCATAAGCAAGCAATGTAGGTTTCTCAGAATCCCAACCAAAGTGCTGTTTAGGAAATAATTCAATTTATGAAGTAGTATTAGATTCTTTCATGGGAGCTTCTCATCCTCATTAATGAAACACTGTGTGCTTGGCTGCTGAAGTCACACTAATTTGTCTGTGTGTAACCCAAATATTTACTCTTCTAAAAATTGCTCAGGACTTTATCATTAATGCCTTAAAAAGAAGGAAACTTATTGACTGGTGAGAGGAGCAAGTCCCAAGAAGGCAATTACCTAGATTTTTGAAGACCTTTATCGTGCTGCATGTCACACTGTTTTAACAAAAGGGATTTCTTAATTAGGTAACACTGAGACTATCCATTCATTTTAAAGAGACTGGCAGGAAGAAAAATATAAAGTGTTACAACAGTGATGCCAACTACTATCTAGAGACAAGGTTGTTTAACTGAAGAAGGCTTTCCTTTTAATAACTGCATTATTGAAATACAGTTGCTTAGGCTGCATTAAATGTAAAGTTTTAGTATAGAAAGTTGTGGCTAAGATGCTTTCCCCCAAACTTACGTACAGGGTAACTACAGACAAGCTTCAAAGATCTACTTTTTTTTTTTGCTAGGAAACATTAATTTTGCAATTCATGACAGCAAAAGAGAGAACTTTTTTTTCTGTTCTACTAGCAGTGTTCGTAGAGCCCATTGCCTGCTTAGTTCTCGGACCTTGAGGTGGTGGTACAGAAGGTGGTAGTAAATTTATACCATGCTAAAATATTGTTTGGCAAAGCTCTTCTCTTCTGTAAGACGTAATTAATCTTTCAGTTCTATTAGATGAACATGAAAAGCTCTGTAACTTTTAAACAATTCCTTAAAATATTTGTACTTGGTGGGAGAAGGTTTTACTTCAGAGTTAAAAAGATTTTATTTCTAGAATTACTAAACTGCATTTTAACCTTGAAATGAGTGTTGGGGAAATCCTTTCAATCCATGAATACACAAGGAAAAGCTCTTCAGCTTTTGTTAATGTAGACCCTCCTAATTAACTGCCCTGCCCCGTTCTTAAGGGGACAGTTCCCATTTGGCATCCTGAAGTAGACAACACTATAGTACACTTCTAATTTTGTCAAAGAATCACGGTTAACATGGATGGGTGGTAAATTTTTCCTACTATTTTCTCCTCAACTTCAAGTGAATCATCAGGAGATATTCAAGCCAAACATACCTCTCCAAAGGAAAAGGAATAATGACGGAGGTTGGAACAAAATATAATGTCCGGAAGACTTTTCTGGCAAAATTGCTATCCTATTTGTGCAACTATCAAGCAGCATTGCTATGATATTATTATCTTGGTCACTAACATTTTTATAGTCTATAGGGCTCTGAAAAGTATTTGGAAGAATTGGTGACACTTGAACTCCTCGCCACTTGACTCTGGGTATAATTGCCTAATTTCAATATATCTGCGAGGGAGAGTGGATCTCATTTAGCTTCCTCTTAGGATTCTACTAGAAATGCAGAGGGGTATGATGGACATGGTAGAAATGTATCTTTCAAAAATATTTTTATTGTAGATTGTAAAATTCCCTGGTAACATCAAACTTTACTTTCCTGTTTTCAGTCCTTGAAATATCACTATATTTGTTGCTTAGTCTCTTCCAGATTGCCCAAATCACTGTTACTTCATAAACAAGGGTTCAGAAAAATCAGATTTAGCAGGAGCCTTGGTCAGTAAAATCCCATTTAGCCATCCAAAGTGTGTGCCTGGCATAATAGAGATTCTTCGACATCAAGTGGTATATAACACTCTTATTAGCAGCTGTGTCTCTGAGAAGCATATAAATGAAGGTAAATTGTGTGGCTGGAAGTGACAGCACAGTATTAGAGACAAACTAGTGTCTAAGTTGGATGTTGACAGATTTTACTGCTCCCTTGCCAAAACTGTCATTACTTCTGGAGTACTGTAAATGATAAAAAAATTCTTAACATGTATTGATTTTTTTTTTAAATGCTATGCTCACTCTATGCACATAAACTAAGTTGTCAAAGTAATGAATAATTAAGGATATTTTATCAGTATTTTTAAAATTTTGGCATGTAATTCAGCCAAAAATAGTCCAGCTTCAATGGTGGATATCACTAAACAATAATTTGATTTCTAGATGATTCAGAACTGCTTTACTTTGAAGTGGTACCACACAAGAACACCAGCTTTTCTGTCTTTTTCCTTCATCCTGTGAAAGAGAATTTAGACTGCGGTATGTGTGGAATAATTGCTACTTATCCTCTTTACTGAGCTGACAAAGGACTTGGTTCTATCTAGGCTCTTGCACTATGCTTCTCAGTTACAAACATTCTAAGGGCCACTCAACAGTGTGCAGCCCATGAAAAACACAAAGTGTATACACTGCTTAGTAGAAGGTGTTCTGTACTCAGAATAATACAGAAAGTAAATGCAAATATTCAAGTCCTGTTTTGTCTTGGCCTGCATTTAATTAATAAATTGTAACTTCCACTATTTCTGATTTAACTATATTAAGGAAAAGCAAGTCATGCAAATATATTGCTGCAAACCTCTTTCCACTGACTTCAGTCTTACGTCTCTTCAAGCAGCAGAATGAAAGGATGGTTTTCAATGTTTGTAAGTATTTCAAAACATTTTTCTGTTCTGTTCTTTCTTAGTGGTAATTGATCTTATAACCCCTAGAGAAGTCCAGTGTCACCTTAATTTAAATCCTCAAGATCCAACTCTAAATTCTAGTAATGACTTCATTGCAAGAGCTGTGAAACGGTAAGTACTTTTATAACAGTTGCAATGAACATCAGATGTCCATTTAATGAAAATATCATGTGCATTCATAATGCCATAAACTCAGCAACTGGAAAACTTCACTCTAGTAAAATGTTGTAATATAACAGTGGGAATAAGTTACTTCAGCATCTTAAGTATCTCTTTCAAAAACTTTAAACATTAACAGTGATAAGGTGTTTCTAGTAGAAAGCATGTGAAAGGAGGGAAAGACTACTGAGTGAAGAGTTTTACCTTTTATAAAGATGCTTTTTTGAAGACTCTAGCTGATGACAATCTCATGTCTAGCATAACTCAGAATAGCATGGAAAGGTCTTTTTACACATCTACCTAATAGCAATCAGTGCTTCTCTTCAGAAAGTGAGTTGTATATGCATGTCTACAACACTGTCTCTGGCTCGTTTTCTGAACAAATTCCAAGAGAGCAAGTTGTTGTTATACATGAACATAGGCTAGACAAACTGATTCAGAACTTAGTCTAAGAGCACTAATTGATTTGGCATAAGCTAGTATGCAATTATTATGTTTGATGACAACAAAATCAATGCAGGTTGGATTTTGAACCTGATTTTAAACTAGGTACTATTTTTGGAACCAGGTTAAGAGTGGAAAAATCCTCCTCAGTACAGATAGTGTTTTAGAAAAGATAAGTTCTGTACCCAAGTTACACAAAACATGAAGGTTACAATTTTAAAACTCAACAGGAATGAATATATTTCAATATTCTTAGTTTTGGTTTTCACTAGAAGCACCCTTATGACTTGTTTTTTTTTTTTTGACCAGACACTCCCACTCTTTCACTCAAAGCTTCTTTGCACTTCTAACTTCAAAGAGTCAGTACTAGATTGCAGTGTGCAAACATACATTTCTGATACACCACATGTAGTTTATATTATGGTTACAATGTCACACTAGGCTGTACAAGACAAAACCAGAAAGGAGTAATGCTGGTTTTCATTCCAGTGTCAACCACAGCGTTAGAAACAGAAGTACTTTAAAGAATGGATGAAATCTGTAGTAGCGACTAATGTGTCATTTCCTTCTTCAGCTGCATGTCAGTCCCAGTTGTCATGAGAGCTGTTTTCAGGAATGCTGCCAAGGTAAGAGCTGACAGTGAAACACAAAACATGGACATGGACAGGGAACAACAACCTGAACCACCATTAGAGCAACCTACAGATTCTGACAGTCTCAAAGAACACCTTTCTGGAGCTGGTCAGCAAGACTGGGTAGTGACAGATAAGCCAAATAATACAGACAGCACAGAATAAAATCTCTCTGCAGCCAAACTGGAAACTCTGGGTGATAACATGGAAAAAAAGCAACCCCTCACTATGCACTGAAACAGTGTGGAGGAAAGTAAATCTATAGCTAGTATAGAAGCTGATATGATAGACAAAAAACCTGATGGATTTATAAGCAAAAAATAAAGTCTACTTAGTAATTCGTGAATGGTATCTTCTCTTTGCAAACTTTGAAATACAGGAAACTAATTCCCTTGAGTCTGCATTTTTAAACATCCAAATCTGTAAAGTCTAACACCGTTCTATTAACCTTTGTCTTGTCACTGAAAACCTCAAAAATTTTCATGGTAAGATTCCCTCTAACACTGACTTTTTTACTGTTAGAAGGTAAGGCATTACTTTATTCTTGGTCAAGAGATGTGTGTGGCTGACAAAGTTCCAGCCTCAATGCTGACCCCGACACCAAATTGTTTTGCTTATTTATGCATTTTTAGCGAACAAAGACAAACAAAATTAATGTTCGATGTCGCCCTGATTTTTTCAGCCTTCTGTTTCACAGTTTCATGTTTTGGGTTCTTTCTCACGCTCTGGTCTGTAAACACTGGCCAATGTTATTGTAGTTTCAAGATAGTTTACATTCTTTGTCTTAGAGATATGGACAGCTGATGGACAGTTGTCTTGACCAGTGGGATGGGGAGAGGTGTCAACCTTCTCCCCCAATCCCTGGCCTTTTTAGAAATACTAATATAGAGTCAGACTTTCAAATAGTTTTAGTTCATGCCTTCTGATCAAAGTGTGAGTGTGTGTTTGTGTGTGTGTGTGACGTACTACATCAGTTCATTGGTTTAATTTACATAATTCTCTTCATTAGTTAGTATTCTATCCCCTATTAGTTATTGATTGCTTTCTCTTCATGCTAATCTGGTCCACATTCTTCATCTCTCAGTCTCCAACTTTCCAGGCCTTAATCTCCTCTCTAACTTCTGGTTATTCTAATGTCCTTGAATGGCTATATATTTAAGATCCCAGATGCCCGATCTTCTAATTCCTTTGGCTTTGTTTATTGAAGATTGTGAGGCTTGATTTTAACAAACTTAAGGTTTCAGTGATTTAATGATCAAAGTAGGTCTGTGAAGAAACTTAACTGGTGTTGGCTAAAAGTGAGCACTGCTTACAGTTAGTTAAAACAACTAATTAAAAATTAGTTAGGAAAGTTACCTAACTTCCAACACTGTCTGCACCATATTCTATCAGAATATGGAAGAAATCTGTGTCTAACATATATGATACAGTCTATAACACAACACAGGCATTTGAAGAAAAGTAATGTTTATCCATGTCAACATGATGCTAAATAAATTGAGAAAAAGTTACTTGAACAATTTTTGTTTATATGCAGTTAATGCAGACACTCCTCCTTGTCCACTATTTCATAAATGCATTCAATGCAGGAATCTAAACTGCAGTTCTGCTTACCCCTAAAGCAGAAGTGGTACTGAAAGGAAACCAAACTTACAGTCTGTCAACTCTGACAGGATAATAGTCTTTAGTAAGAATGTTGTAAACTCCGGCTCTGAAAAACAAGGAATTTTTGCCTTAGATTTTTTCTTGCCTCAAAGTATGAAATGGTTTTGTGATTTTTTTTTAATTATAGTTTACTGTTCAAAATCTGACTTTGCTTATGTTTAGACTTCCTTTGTCTCCAATATGAAAGAGTTACAAGAAACAAGTAAACAGGTAACTTACTATAAATCAGTTCAATGTAAAACAGATGCATTCACAAAGAAAAAACTTCCTGAACAGAGCCATTTACAGCTACAGTTATGGGAACCAATGAGAAAGCAAGTCAAATATAGAAAAGTTACAGAAATAAAAGATAAACAGAAATAGGCATGTGTGGCTGATGTGTTTCTAAGAGGTAGTGAATAAGCTTGGCTTCCTTGAAGAGTTTGAGAAAAACACTATTGGAATGTGGGAAAGAGTTCAGGCTAGAGGGACTGACAAAATAAACACAAAAAACCCCACAAGGATGTTCTTTAGATTGGAAGCATGTTTCGTGCGGTCTGATATGGTAGGAATAGATGTCTAAGAGTAAAACAATGGCATTGTCAGCAATTCTGCATTTGAGGAGAATGGTGTGTTTTCAGCAAAAGTGGCATATATAACTATATAAGGAGGGAAAAATAGTTTTTAACAGTGAAAGTGCATTGCATCATAGGTCCAAAAGATAAAACAAAGAATTTGACAAAAGGTGACTACAGAGTCACAGCACTCTAGGAATCAGCAGTGTATCACCAACAGCAACTTATTCTGCAAAAACAATGACAGTTTCCACAGCACTGAGCATTTGTTATTTTGATATTGGAGCAGACTAATTTGGAGGGACTATTTAATGCACCCACTTCATTTCCAAACTGCTGCCAAGAAAAAAATGAGGGTGAAATGGGAGCTCCTGACACAAAACAGAAACTTGTTTAGTAATTCTTTGTAAAGTTTTAAAGTTACTGCCCCTTTCTGTGAATGTTATCTTTAAGACTGAAAGTGAAGGGTTTTGCCAGGAGCCAAAATCATGAAGATTTACAAAAATTATTTCTACTGTAAAGCATCAAAATCAGATTTTCCTAAAACAAAAGTGATGCATCAGTCTGTACATGGCCCACAAACTAAGAATCAAAAGCAGCTGTGATAGCTTTAAGTACCATGAGACAGAAGAACTAACATTCCAGTTGCTGGACATGATGGAGTACATCCAGTGACAAGCCCAGCTGCTCTATTAACCAAACAGTACGCTTTTTAACCCAAGCAAGGGTTGCCTTTTCAGGATCTGGGCAGAGGTTCGCCTTGCTGCACTCAGACTGCAAGGAATCAACCTCACCATTATACCTACAAATGTTTTCACCGGAGTTGCCACAATCTTCATGTTTTCCATTTCTAACTTCCTTGTACTCTGTACCAGCCGTGTGATTAAGGTCCATGTCCTGAACTGAGTCTAAAATGTGTCCAAGATGTGGCTGTTCTTCAGCAGAATTCAGATACTTAAGCACCTCATCTTCATGCTTTCCAACCACATCAAGAAGATTATTTATTGTGCTTAAAGCAGAATCATGTCCATTAAAATGACACCAGGATAAGAGAGCACTGAAAAGTGAACAACAACAGAAATTATTATATTCATCTACGTACATCTCCACTTAGTGGAGGTAGATAGCAATGTGACAAGGTACCTATGAATCATAAATACATTTATGTATAATTCGCATTTTATGGAAAATTCAGCCACTAGAACTAAATATTAAGCTTGAAAATGTAGATTCAGACAATTTTGGAAGAGCAACAGAAAGAGATTTCTTAGAAATTATACTTCTACATCCACGTAGGCATTCCCTGTTTTCAAGATCTGGGAATTCTCAGGTTGCTCACTTTGGAGTTTTAAAATGTGGGGTGTGTTTTTTGTTTTGGTTTGGTTTTTTTGGTTGGTTGGGGTTTTTACGGGTTTTTTTTGTTGGTTGGTTTGGTTTTTTAATTAAAACAAACAAAAACCTGCTTCCATGTTCCCCTGTTACACACCCTCCACATACATTTGACCTTAAGGAGTTTGTAACCTACTTCAGCGTTCCTTTGAACTGGCCACATGTAATCATCAGCTTGGCACCATGTCTGTAACCTTGATTAAAGCCTGTCTGGAGTGCAAGTTCCTTCCCAGCCTCAATTCCATCCCTATAGCCTTCCTGTAACAAGAGCAGTGAAACAGGTTGTTCCCAACATGACTAAGTGGACCTCTGACAAATACATAGCAATAATAATAAAGTTTAAACAAGTATCACAAGTATTCAATCTCTTAAGTTACTGCCAAACCAAAACATGCTTGTTGCAGTGTATTATGATTTATTGACCTGTAAGATGCACTTTTTTACTTTTCCCAAAAGGATCCCCAGAAAATCAGAAAATAAGGAAACTTCTTTTAGAAAGAAAAAAAAAAAGCATGTTTGTTTTTAATGATTACCAACTTCTTTGTGAGAAATGGACTTAGAAATACCACACAGACTTCTTTTTTCTGCCTAAAAGGATATGCAGGCTGCCAAGTTTTCCCTTTAGCAGAGGTACTCTCCGATCTGTAATCCATCTACATGGAATCAATTTATTTTCACAAAACTAACTGCTGAGTATTGCTCCTTTAGTTGCTGGACCTCACTCCATTTAAGAGTTATACCAGAAAAAGAGACTGATTGAGTGAGTCACATATAAATACACTTAACATTGGGACTGCTTTCTTTAAGCAAACAGCTAATGATTGTAATGCAAATTACTTTCTTTATATTATAACTACATTACTAGATTATAAAGGATAATTCTTTACTTTTTTCACACCAAAATTGCAAGCTGTGAAAGTGAAAACTCCTATTTGCTCATGGTGGCCTTGCTAGAAAAGTATTCTGGAACACAAAAATTTATTTTGTTCCACATACAACTCTAACTTCAGTAACATCTCATGATTTTGCAGTATCTACTCAAAAATATCAGAGGGATTTCTGTAAGAACACTAAACAGCTCGAGAAAACCTTTCCATGGAACTCAGATGAAGGAAACTACACCAGGTCTGCTGTAATACCATTCCTCATCAACTGCCTACACAACAGTGTCCATCCATGTTCTTCAGCCAAATCCAGCTCAACCGTCAGCAGAGCCGCCCTACTGGCCCCATTCTGAATGACACAGTATCTGTCAAACTAATCCATTTATGAACTTGTTTTGTTCCCTGCAGAACTGCAGAGAGGCATGGGCTGTGGAAATCAGCTTTCATAAAATACATATTTCTCTAGGAGAATAAATAAACCAAAGATCTACAAAGACCACAACGCCCATGTGTGGTTGCACATGGAGTCACACATCTTACATTTTGACTGATGAGTAACTCTACTCAAAATCTCAGACATCTAATATTTCTTTATTAGAACTGTTCAGCTCTGCTGCCCTACGTTAGGGTATACTTACAAGTATAAAGCAAGTAGCTTGCATCACAATTCAGCACTGCCTTTTATACACATAGTTGTGCAGAGGGAGCCAATGTCTTTTGGTAAAACAGTACTTTACTCTGGTGACTACTAATAAGTGTTTCTGTAAATTTCTGCCATATTTCCCTGATATTCAGAAGAAAGTATGCCAGAATAACCCTTAAGCAGCTACTTTTACTTTTCTCTTTAAATCATTCACATGATTCACTCACTCAAGTTATGAGTCAGAAAATCTAAAATGGCTAAAAAGAATATGAAATCATTTTTATAGAAATACCTTCAATCTCTTCTTCATAGTGTTGTTCCATTCTTTCTGTAGTAGATACATCTCATCTGCATCTTCATCAAATATATCCTCACTGGATTGGCTGACTGCAACTTGTACCCAGGACATAGCAGTACCCTTTGACCCCTGTTTATGTGATAAAAAAACACTAAGAAACTCTCAGAAGTGCCTCTGGTGAAGTGTCAGAGTAGAAGTACTGGCAAAAATCATGAGTTCCAAAGAGAGGCCAGGTATGGAGCCGATTATTCAAGCTGTACACGAGAACTCGGTGCTGTGTGCCATTGGGGTGCATCTGTCAAGAAAAGGTAGTCAGATCATCATTCATAAAGTAACTTCTGAGATATACTAGGGCAACTTAGAATAGTTCATTCCCATCTTATGGCACTGACACACATATGGATGCCAACGCAGCATTTCTGAATACTGCCAGTACAAGGACAGCTGGCAGGAACATTTATGACTTGACTTCAACAGCAGCTGACAAACAGTCCCATACAGCCTCCATGGGGTGCCCTAAGTTATACACACAGGTTGTATGTACACACACAATTTTGTATATTTGTATCGTGTATGCAATTTACTACACACAGGTTATGTTAGCACCGGCAGAGTCAACAACTGGAAAGTACTTTCACTTTTGATTTACAGTTTTCTGCTTAGGCCAAACACTTAACTGTCTTATAAAACAGAAACAGTCCTTTCTATTTTGAATACAGAATTAGCAAGTGCTGCTGCAGTAGAAAGGAGAAATCTTCGGATTACTTAATCTTTTCGCATGACGAAAGCTTTGAGAAGCGTCTCACAACTAACTGATTTGCAAACTGTTAGAACGCAGAGACACTGTTCCTTACGGATACACTGGAGGCTCTCAGAGAGCCCAGGGCGCTGGGACCCAGGGCGCTGGGACCCAGGGCGCTGGGACACCACTGGGGTCCTGCGGCCTGCGGCGGGCAAGCGCGGCATTCCCCGACCCCACAGGCGGCCGGGGCCGCCATTTCCCGGCCGCGCACGGGCCTAGCTCCCCGGCGGGGGCCGCGCTGCGGAGCCTTCCTTATCCCCCGCCCGGCCACAGCCGCTCCCTCCCCTCGCTTCGCCTTTCCGCGCTGCTCACACAGCCGCCGCCGCCAGCCCGCCCTGCATGCTGACCCTCACCACAGCCACGGGCACACGGCACCCACACCGCGCTGCGCTGGGCCATCTTCACTGAGGGAAAACGCACGCAGCTGCCAGCGGAAGTAATTGGCGGCGGCCATGTTGGACAAAGGCAAATTGCGCGGCGGCGGCAGGCGAACAGCGGCCATCTTGATCAGCCGCGCTCTGACGTCAGAGCCCGCCGGAAGCACTGGCGGCGCCATCTTGAGGGAGGGCGCAGCCCCCTGCAGGGGCGGGTCGGGTCGGGTCGGGTCGGGCGGTGCTGCCGCCGCCGGCGGAACAACAACAAACCATCATTGCCTCCCCTTCTCTCCAGAGGGAGCGGCTGCCTCGGCCTCCCACAGTGACATCAGGACAACCCCCGGGTAGACGCGCTCCTCGAGGCACGAAGGTTTTATCCTCTTTTCAGTCATAAACGGTGGAATTTAAAAATAAAATTTGCGTTGTTGACTTCAGAATTGTCAAGCACTTTATGTGAAGCAGGCCCTTAAACTATCCTCTACAAGACCCAGGTATTACAATGATAGACCCATTTTAATATGAAAGGTGCCAGCAGGAGTCCAGTGGTTTCATTGCTGACTTTGACTAGAGAAAACAGGAATATCCTATTGACAGGAAAAAAACGTGACAGCAATGTTGGTGCATGCTGCATTTGGCTTATGAGCATAAGATTAAAGCTGATTAATCTTCATGGTCACACATTACAACAAGCTTGAATTCAAGCTGCCTGTTTCTCCGAATTGCCAGAGGCTGTACAGTAAAGGCTGCTGTGTGCTGAGTGTCCTGCCTGTCCCCTGGCAGCCGGAACGTCCGAGAGGCCGATTTCCCATGGCCACACTCCCCCCAGCCACTGCTGGGTGTCCTGCCTCCTGTCCCAGGGGTGGCTGGCGACATTCTTCGCAACAGGGCCTGGGACACTGCACGGACAACAGCAGAGCCTGTCTGTGCTCTGTAGGTAGCTGGAGATGAACAACCACGTGCAGCAAACTGTGCAGCCACTGCACTCCTTTCCCTCCTCCCTTCTGCTCTGCAGACAGCCTGTCCTCCTGCTTCTGGCCCATCTAGGATGCTCGCTGATGGTTGAACGCTGAGGTACGAGTAACTAAGTAACCCAAATCTGTCTCGAAATTAGTGTGTCAGGTGTCAAAATGACACTGGTGCCTCTGGATGTCCATAATTGCATATCTGTTCCTCAGGAGTTACTACACATGTCAATGACTACTGATTTCCTAGCCCACTTCTGTCACTTCCAACTCCTGTTTGTCAGAAGCTAGTTCTACCATTAAAAAACAAAACAAAACAACAACAAAAAAACCCCAAAACTGATAACAATACTGACTTATTGCCTGCATGCACAATCAAGAAAAACCCTTCTGGCAACAGAAACCTTAACTGGTCATAATGACACTTAGCAAAAATTCACCAGGTGAAAACAATTCTTCATCTGGCAACAACACTATTAAACTTGGGTTAACCCTTTGCTTATCATCTTCTGCTGTCTCCTTAGCCTCTTATTCTTCTGGAAAGGATACGCAGGTCATGGCTCAGGGAAGCTGTGAGTTTCCTAGATTCAGTTTCCTAGATTCCTAGCTGTCAGTTTAAATGTCTTAAATTTAACAAAGCTGATCATCCCACACAGATGTTTAAGAATGAATCCTTACAATTGTGAGGAAAAAAAAGGAAGAAATCTTGCATTTCCACCCCTTTCTGTTACGAGTTGTGAGTGGATAATTAGGTGAAACTATACATAGAGCAACATCGTTGCCATATGAAGTACTGTTGCAACTTGAAGACAATTTGATTCTATGTTGAGGGGCTGGTCAGGAGCGCCGAGGTAGCGTGAGGTGTGGTGCCTCGTGTGCTTTAAATGGGGCAGTGTCTGTGTACTAAGGTGACACTGTCAAGATAGTACCAGAAGATCAAAACAGAAGAGCAATATTTCACCGGCTAAAAACCAGTTCTGATATTTTTGCACAATAAAGTTACCTGAAATTGTGAAAAACAAAGTAGTTGACTTGTGACCCATTGTAAAGTTTGCCAGTGCCATATCTAAGTTTAAAACCAGGCTAATTTTAGGCTTAGGGTATCTGATATACCAAACTTACTTCTGGAACATGAACATGTGTATCTCAGCTGCTAATCCCTGCTTTTCTGGTGTACTGGGGAGAGCGTCTAGAGGGGTCAGCACACAGTCAGAGCTTAGTACTACCATGAGATTTCAGGAGATCATTACAATGAATTCTGTCAGGTTCATCTTAGGAGTAAGGTTTGCTATTAAGCAATCAGCCATGAATGATCTCCAAAAGTGAAATAAATGAGCATAATGTCATAGGGTGTTCTTCTCACTGTTTTTTTACTGCATATAATGCTTCAGATAAAGCATTGCTCCTATTCAGATCATTATTATACAATTTTGTCTCTCAAGCAGAAGTGGATGGGAGCATCCACTGGATTTTCTCATAATGCAGACACCTCAAGATTTTGAGCTTTTTTGAGGGGTGGTTGATTACCTTGGCCAGGACTTGTATATGGGCCTCTCTATGGGGCAAGTTCCTTTCATTCTCACTACAGCAATTTCTGTTGCTGTGTGCTGTTGTCTCTGGCCAATTGAGTAAAGCCTTGTGAAAGACCCAGGGCAGAGGGCTATTTACACCATAAATTGTTCTCCAGTCATGCAATGCAAATGGATTGACAGAGCCATGTTTCATTGACTCCAACTTTGGGAATAATATAATCCTTTTAAGAAATCACAGCTCTTAAAGGGTATTTGGATAAATTTCAATGACATTTAAATCATTTAAACATTTAAATGTTTACTTGTCTTCTATACTAAACAAGACAAAAACATAATGAAAAAGAGCAAGCTATTGAAATGTGAGGAGAATGGAAACAATCAATATTTAATAAAGACGGTATATGCATTGTCACCAAACATTGCACAACGTTTCTGAAAAGCCTTAAACCATAAGCCTCTCCCAAAATGTGTACATATTCTATGGTCAGCTCTGTAGTCTTTTCTAGGTATGTGACTCTACTGCCTGGCCAGATTCTAGGCTGTTTTCTGTGAATATCATGATAACAGGGCATTGGTAAAACTGCCTACAACAGCATCAAGAAAGACATACTCACATACAGTTGATATCTCTGTCCTGGTCTTGGATCTGTGCATTTTTGCTTCATGCATGGGGTGGTAGGGTTGTGTACCGCTGGCTGAATTTCAATAATAATTAAGTGACTTCCAGTGCAGAAATCCTTTGCTACCACAGAGAAGGAAACAATGAGGAATCAGGTTAAGTCCAAGGTCATAGGCTTAATGAGGTTTTAAATATTGCAGCTCACAGCATAGGAAACTATAATGCCCCTAAATTGAACAAGAGGGTTAAAATAAACTTCTAGGGTCAATGATTATTACCAGGGCATGGTAATAAACATACATTTCTGTATTTTCCTATATCTCTCATACAGGGTATTAAGACAATTTACTAGTGAAGTCCTGTCATCCTCTTCTGATGAAGGTAATTAACACATATGAATTACTTCTCTGCTTTTGTGAAATCACTTCTCTCTTCTTTAATAGCACATAATAATATTACAACAACAACTCTCTGGGTAAAAATGTCACATTTAATGTGAAAAGAAAATGGAAGAATATGGAAAAGAATATATCAAAGGTAAATGTTTAACATTCACTTCCCAGCACCACAGGAGTCTTAATAGCTCTTTTGCCATTACCTCTTACACAAGTGTTTTCAAGGGAGAGGATACTTTTTTTGCCTCTCCCCTCACCCATATAACCAAAGCACAGAACTTTGATATTTAAACATTACAACAGGACAATTTTCTTATTTGCAGAATCATTACCTATTCAGATCCTGGTAAAGAAATCTTTCCTCTCTATTTCATGAATGGCCATCAGCTGGGCTTAAAGTGAACTGTAAGTGGAAGTGGCTAAACAAAGGAATATTTCCCCCTTCCCGCCCCCTGCTTTCCCCAGGTTTTCTTTTAATGTCCTCAGGGCTTGCAGTCTGGAAAACTGTACTCTGCACTGCTGCATACTAAGCAGAGCAAGAGGTACACTTTATTAACCCCAAAACAATTCTCTTTTGTCATTTTCCTTAGTTTGCTCCTCAAATCAGAATTTTTTTTTTGTTCACAGAAGCAACCCATATTTTCATTCTGGAGCTTTGATAACAACTCTAATACTGCAACAAAGATAGTATGGCTGAGATCAAAAAGAGCTGCATACACATCCCAGCTCAAAATTAATGTTGACAGAACAGAGTGTAGTATGGGATGACACTATTATTTTTAGAATATACAACAGAGAAACAAGGATTATCTGTTGATAATGAGCTTTTTACAGTGTGAAGTTCCACATGAACAGAAAAAGGTTATGTCAATAAGGGCAAGGAAATGAAATAAGTTCTACATTTTAGTTGTATAACTGAATCATATGTCTACTGAAATTGTACACTCATTAGAAATGAGTCTCACTGGGTTTGTATCATCAATAAATAGAGATTCCAAAGCTTTCTGACTCAGTTATCCTTAAATAAGATTTTTTTGATGCAGAGCTGCCTTTTTTGTTTTGTATAATACTTGATCATAATATGCAAAGGTTTACTGTAAATGAAATTGATCCAAGGAGAATGCTGTATTCCCCTTATGGATTTCCCCAGGAAATTGCATCTCTATTCAACTTACACAGAATTTTTGTCACACTTCATTTCTTCCATAGGAGAGAAATGCCAGGTTTTTTTCTCTTGGCAAAGAGATGAATTGCTCTCTCTGTGTTATCCTTTGTATAACTCAGGCAAATGCTGACAAACTGCAGGAATAGCAGCTGTACAATGCTGATTCAATTGTCTGAAGTGAATAGAACTGTGAGAAGTCATAAAACTCATAGAGTGCACTGATTTTCTTGGCACACGAAACCAGGAGAAAATAATTGTTCCAGTGGCAATGCACAGTTTCAGAAGGGTTGAAGTTATGACAAGGGTGGTTAAACGGTGGCTTTTGAGTTACATGTGGATTGTCAACAACTCTGTACAGCATGAATGCCATATCTGCAGCATATAACTGGTTGGCTGACTGTGCTTTCACAAAGGCTGCTGGGCAACTCATAGCTGAGGAAGAAAGTGAGCTGTCATTGCTGGGCCTCTTGAGACTCCCTTCTACAGGGAGGTACAGCCTCCTTCAGAGCCATTGTCACCTGTAAATGGCTACCTAAGGTCCCAGGGGATGACCCTGCTAGCTGAGATAAAACTATTGTCCAGGACAATATACTGGAAAATTATTTATGCCCCTTTTGCCCATTTTTACCTTAAAACTGCTGCCGTAGCCAAGTGACGTGTTTGACATAAATGCACCATCCCTGGCAGGGCAATTGGGCAGTGACTTTCCCTTCTCTTAGCTCCTTTTCTTCTCCCATTCTTAGTCCTATCCTCTTAACCAATGCTGGAAGAGCAAATATACTTATGGCTCTGAGTTATGCTCAACTACATGAAGGTGATAGAATTCAGATAGTAGCTAAATAGGGATTTATTCTCCTGCCTTCTCTTGAAGGGAATTTTATCACTTCCATGGATTATTTTCTCAGTCCTGCAAGTACAGGTATGCTCTTCTTTTACAATTATCATTGGTGTCAATGGAAGGTGCTATCTTGAAGAGCAAGTGCAGGTGCCATGCAGCCAAATGCACAGGGACTTCATCATTTAAACAAGATGAAATCTTCCATGGGCATGTCTTGAGTATTACTCACTGATCTGGAAAAGACTGAGCAAGGTTTCTCACAGCTACTCCAAATTTATTTCACCGGATTTAACTATATAAATTTACATGCAGTTACCTGCCCAAATTTTGCCACAGCATCTTGCTCAGGAGCAAACAAGTGCAGTTAATTTGACCCAATATTCAACTGCCCTGCAAACAAGTAACATTAGGTACTTTTTTTTCCATTGAATTGTTGTAGTCAGTATCTGTCACCCTGACTTACAGTGAGAAGAATTATTGAGACTAGTGAGGTAGTTACTGACTTCTGTGGGTTTGCACTCAGGATAACACAGTTCTCAGTGTGCAGAATCACAGAGAGCATGAACTTTCTCATCAAATCTTCTGCAGTGGAAGACTTGCTAGCTCTTTAAGAAAACTGAAATGTCAGTGCTGATGTTGCAAGCTCTGGGCCAGCTTTGGAGTAAGCATACCTTTAAAGCCCAAAGCTGCCCTTTTTTTGCTCATCCAAAAGCAGCATTGAGTGGCTCAGTGAGGTACACCACACAGGCTTGGCTCATATTTTAAATAGCAATCAAGAGTTTCAAAGTTCTTCAAAGAACTAGAAGAAAGAGTTATGAACTATACTTGCTTTTTGTGAAATAAATGAGATCACATCTGCAAAATGATGGATTGTACTTTACTACTGACTCAGTGCATCAGCTGACTAATTGCAACTAAACAATTTCACAAGTAATGCAGCAATTACATAAGCAAAACCAGAATGAATTCAGCACCATGTGAAGGTGAGGAATCAAATTCCATGATAACATGTCAGGAACTCCAAGTTACAGGAGGTGAAATGTGAGGGAAACTGATTTGAGGCAATCTGTGCTCAGAGAGGGCAAAAATCTCTCTACAGAAATTAGTTACCTAATTTTATTTCTTCTTCCACCCAGATTCCAGTAATTTCTCATTCTAACTCACATACAGGTATCAATTTCTCTGAGAAAATCTGTTCAGATACATCAACTCAGGTGAAAAATACATCTCATAATAGGAACTATACTATAATTTTAATTATATAGCAATTGCAAACTGATCACATTGTATAATATAAGGTTTTAAAGTATTACCTGTCTGTGGAATATTAATATCAAGGTCCATTCCTTTTATTTATAAACATGGTATAAACTCAAATTAACTGTCAGTTCTGTTCCTAGGACTGTATAAAATTTCACATTTAGGATATTTTTCTGTATAAAGTAACTAATTAAAACTCTGTGTGTGTGTGTGTATAATTGGATTCCATTGAGGAAGACCCTTTATCACAACATTTGGCAAACTAATTTCCACTTTATTAAAGAGATTGTTATTTAATAATTTGGCCAAGAAAAATCTGCAGGCCCTCTGAAAATCATCTTAGCACAGGTGGTGTGGCTCCCTTTTTTTCTTTCTAGCAAGAAAGGGTATATAGTGCTGAGAGTTACGTTGTCTCCTCATGCAATATTAGCTTCTCAAGAAGATTCTCAAAACATATTAAGACATAACGTGGTGTAGTCTGTGATTACTTGAGAGCATAAAACCTTGTCTTGTCTTGTTTGTCATTCTTACTGCCATATTCCTGTGCAATGCTTCCAGGTTCCTTTCAGAAGCTAAAACTGTAACAGAGATAAAGCTTGCTTCATGATTGACTGATGAGGTAATGAAAATTATTAGTAGCCCTTACAAACACCATTGGTTTTAAAAAAAATCTCAAATATTGACACCTTAGCTTTGTATTTGAAACAAGCATTTGTCTGTTTATTGTATTAAATGTAGGTAGGCATGTACACACTGATACTTATGAGTATTATCTGCAGACTCCGAGGAGCTCACAAGTGTATTTCAAATTCACTTCAACAAAGGCACCAGCCAGTGTTATAAGGATTTGGTAAAAATCCATCCTCTAGAATCTTGTAAGTAACCTCTTGGATATCCTACAGGCTTGCCTTCATAAAGCTTTAAACACTGAGTTGAATGGGTTGTGTGTGTGTGAAGCTGCCCTGATTAAAACGCCAATATTCTGTCTTTCTCTGGGCTCTGAAATTTACTACTGCAATAAAACAGAAGCATTCCCTTGCATACTAAACTGAAGTGGCTGTGAAGAACAGCTACTGAAGCCCCTCATTTATTTCATGGTTTCGTTCTAATTGACATCAGCATTCAATCCTTTCTACTAGCCTATTTATTCATTGTCTCCCTCTCCTGGAGATTCACTCTGGATTCAGTGTACAACAAATTCATTACTAAACTGCAGCACCTTCCCTCTCTGAAAGGAAGGAAAAGAAGAAATCACCCTGTCATTACAAGAAAAGCTTTTTTTTTTTTTTAGCTCTTAGGTATTCCCCATAATACCTACAGCAAGCAACCAACACCACCTCCCACATGTCCCAGTCCAAGACTATATTAAGAGGATATCTATCTATCTGTGACTCAAAAGAACCAGTGCCAGAGACACACTAATACAAATGTTTTTTAATAATTCATGGAATGATTGATGGGCAAAAAATATTGTAAAACATGTATTTTTTGCATATTATTTAATCAGCAGCAATAAAAATGCTCTTTTTATAAAGAACATGAATAATTAATTTTAGTACTAAAGGATGAGAGTTCCATTAATGCATCATTTGCAAGAATGATGCAATGAACTCTAACCAGAGATGAAAATGATGAAGGGCCACTGGTACCCACAGGTCCTTCCATAGGAATGGGGACCAAAAAGTGTTTGAAATTAGTACAGAAGAACTGGTGTGGCATAAAATAAAGAGAAAAAGATATCAGGTTGGGAAAAATTGTGCTTCACTTGGGGAAATAAAAGCAAATACTACCTGTAGAGAATACAAAGAATTTCTATACTTTGGCGTGCTCCTGAAATTATATCCATTCCTCTGGGGGTTTGGGGGGTTTTGTTTATTTGTTTGCTTGTTTGTTTGGGTTTTTTGTTTTGTTTTGTTTTGATTTGTTCTGTTGATTTTTTTTTAATAGACCTGTAAGGGGAGTTTCATGGGCTTTCTTTGGATTAAACTCTTGATTTAAAAATTTCTCTTTGTGTTGATAAACTTTAAGAGAAAATGGAAGCTCAGTGGATGGACCATAATTTGATGTGAATATCACAAATGGAAACCAGAAAAATTCTTTACAGTGAGAATAAACCCTTTCTTTGACAGATTAGCTGCTGGTTTCTGAATCTTATTTCTGAGAGAAGAGTACAAATGAAGTGACATGAGGTCCTCCCTTCACCTAGCTGTTAGCAGACTTGCAAAAAGTCCAATCATCCCTTCCCTACCTCTCCTGCCCTGTTTTTGAGCTGCAAGGTATAGTAGTGAGACATGGGCTTTGGATGCAACTTTGCTGACATTAGTTGAACAATTTACCCAGTAGGCAGGATTTCAATCCATGTGCCCCAGCCAAACACTGGACATGGGATAGTCCTCGATGTTAAGGTGGGGGTTGTTCAGTAGCATTTCATGTCTGCAACAAAAAGAACGTTCTGTCAAAGTTTTATGGGCAATTGACATGTTACTCCATTGCTGGATCAGAAGTAGTGGCCTGACCTTAAATATGTTACTTTCTTCTTGTTGTATGCATTTTCCCACTCTGTAACAGAAAGCAAGGAGCTTTCAGCTTCTGAAGCTAAAATAATGAGAATATGTTTAGACTTATGAAACATATTTTCCAGCATAGTGTCATTAATAAAAATCACAACAAATGCACTTTACAGTAAATGAATGAATGAAATTTAAGACTGATACTGCAAAATAAATTTGGACAGGCTTTTTTTTTTTGGTGAGGAAATCCATTAGACTGTGGAAATTAATCACACTCTTCATAATACCCCGCTGGTACACATTATTCACTGAAACATAATTCTGTTGTTTTGAGACTTTGTGTATATACTAGATTGATTCAATGTTTATTGTGATTTTTGGTTTGCATCTCATTTATGTTTATGCCTACTAGATGGTCTTTATTTGTCATAGTAGTTCTTTGAATTTTTTTTCTATCTCAGATTTGAGTTATGTGATATGATGATGTGAAAGAAGAAACTGAGCAATATTAAACACCACAGACAAGTGATTGCTATGCGTAAAGAAAGCGCATTATGACTGCAAACGGTAATGTAAGAGAAAAGCCTGAACTGATCTGTATTTTGATTCTAGAGATAGGATTCTCAAGCAAAATGTGTATCTTAGTGTGCTCTCGGTGTTGAATTTAGGGATTTAATATTAGACAAGCAGCTAAAGTAGATCCTTTTCTAAGAATTTTTTTTTAGCAGCAAGACTTCTTTTCTTCTTCACAAGTCTTTAAAATCTCATTGCCTGAGACATTTACACAGACAAACCCTAAGTGCCTAAGTTTGGATTATAAGCATAATACAGGAGCTGTGTAAGAAGCAATATCTGTCTAATTCTTCCATTTCTCTCCACCTCAGAAGAGTAGACTGATTTGTATTAGATCCACTGGGCCAAGGTTCAGCCCTCACTGTTGAGGTGAGGACTAGTTGAAGCAAGGTGGCTTCTTGTATGGGAAACAAATTTCATCTCTTCATTTACAAGGAGGGGACATTGACACCTATAGTATTAGTCCCCTTGGCAATACTGATCTTTCCACCCCATCCCCTCCCCTTCCCTTTTCCAATCCCTTCCTGGACTAGGAAAGACACACAGAAGTTTTGGAATCCATGAGAAATTTTCCATCATTTCAGATAATGGAATAGTCTTTTCCAGTCTTTAATGGCTGAAGCTTTATTAGCAGAAGCTGGGTCATATGCCCTCAAAAAGATTTTTCCCACAGAGGATACTGGAATAGCTTTTGACAAATTTCCAGCAAAAGGACAACTTGCTAGAAATGTTAATCCTTCCATGTACAGACATAGAAACTGATATGAAAAACTCCTGCATTTGTTATTCAGCTAATCATTAGAGATATAATCTTCATGCAAAGTCAACCCAAAATACAATTAGCACAGCTACATAAATATATATGGTGAGAATAAAAGCAAGTAAAAGCCTTAGTAAACCTGGGAGACAAAAATACTAGCTCCAAAATCCTTTGTTTCTGTCTTAAAGCTAACTGAATGATTTTTCTTCAACTGTGAATCAGTATGTCTCAAGACAAGATGCTGAAGGAAAGCCAAAATAAACTGAGTTTGAGGCCATGGACCATTGTCCCAAAAAGACACAATGCAAACAGGAATTAGTTATATCTACATACATAGAAATTTGTTAAAGTTTAACAGTGAATAAAAGGAGGTTGTGGTACCAATTACTTGGTGTAGACTAGAGGAGGAAAATTGTTTTCTGGTAAATCAAATTAAATCCAGAGTAACCAGAGAAGATAGTAGATGAAGTTGGTGGTGAAAGTTATCCAGTCATTAAATCTGTCTTTTGGTAATGGCAGTATTAACAGCAGTCATGGTTAGAAGTCTCTCACTATAACAAATAGTTTTGACTGTAGTCCCCACTTCTTTCACAGAAAATATTGAAATAATCTTCCTATTTTCTTCCCCAGGATATGTTTTTTTACTATTGGGAAGTATCTGGGGATACCTTAGAAGAATCAGAAATTGTTGTATGAAAGGAAGAAGGGGAGGACAAAGCAAAGACTGGAAGATTTGGCCACCCTGAAAACAGACACCAGACAGTTGCCATGTACAACAAAGAGAAAAAGTGTTGGGCAGCAGCTCTGATTCCTGATTAAGGCTGTTGTGTGTCTGTACATTATAAAGAGCTGATAACCATATATTAGTGACCGATGTTAATTCAAATTGATCTTTGGATGTAATGTATTATCCAAGTAGTTTCCCCAGTAATGTGACACATTCATGGAGATCACAGGAAAAAAGAAAAGATCTTTCTGTTCTCCAGCAGATCAAAAATTTACCATGCCTTTTCTATTTCTTTATTCTATATTGACACCTTGCCTCCCTCCCCATATGGTCAAGTTCTCCTGAACAAATTTTCATTTTATAGGGTCACTACCACAGCTGTAATCTGTAATCACAGCTGGGTTGAACACCATGCCTCACCAGCCCAAGGCAACTTAAATTCATTGTTTTCATGGGACCCAGTGGCAAACATAAATTACAGCATCCCTGACCTTGTTGCAAACACTCCTTTTTCCCTGACCTCTTTCAATTTGAAGATAAAAACTGTCACAGTTTTCTTCAGGCAGTAACTTTTCAATAGCCATTAGTGAAAAGCACTATATTTAATGTTCTCTGCTTTCTTATATGGAACAATGTAGACTTTTCAGGAATTCCACCATCCTTTTGCAAAGTTCTTTGTCACTAATCTACAGCTATGCTATTAAAGATATCCTTAGAGAGATTTAGGAAAGCAGTTGTTTGCTCCACTTCAAATTAAAAGGAATAAAGAAAAGCATGTGATTTCAGCACTGTTATTAGCTCAATAACAGGAGTGGTATATACTTCATCATAAATATTTTTTCTTGTGTTGGAGTGGGCAACATTTTTTTTCTCCTAAAAATAACTTCCACTCTTTTGCACAGCTCTCCTCTGGCCTGCAGGTGTCATAGTCAGAATATGGATGAAATAGATAAATGTTAGTCTATTAAAAATAACTTTCTGAAGCAATGTTCTTGTTGGGTCAGTACTGCTATTTATTGAAGCTTTGGAAATGGAAAAACTACTCTAGTATGTAAGAGAAGCATACAATATAATGGATTTCACTGGACATTCTCTACCTACCAAGATGAAATTTCTCATGTTTTTCAGGTAAAGCCCCCATTTTTCTCAGAATTCTTAACCTAATGTCTCCATCTCTGCACTTGCCTGTCTTGATCCCACTTTTTGTCCATTTTTCCTTTCACCCTTGCTTCTTAATATCGCAGTCAGATAAGACCCAGAGAAGTGACTGAAAATAGTAAAGAGCGGTGTGTTCCTATTCTAGGCATAGAGTGTTGGACTGCGGATGTGTGGCCGCGCCTGCGGAGCTCCTGCTCGGTTCCCCAGCTAGCCATCCATGCAGCCGCCTGTAGGGGACACTCCTTCGCGCGCGGGACTGCTGAGGGGCAGCTAAGGGTTATTAGCCCTTGACGGGAGAGAAGCTGCTGCCACTGTTGACGAGGGAAAGGAGCTGACTCTGAAGAGAGGTAGCAAGCAAGGTTTATTGGGGCTCAGGACGAGCTCCTAGCCTCGGGGTGTACAGTCTCTTCCAAGCCCCAAGATCTTGGAGTCTGTCCCTTAAGTAATGGGATGTAAACAAGGGGAGGAAACAACCATCCACCAATGGGGGGAAGGATGGGAGTGAACAACGGGGATGACACACATACAAAAACCAACCGAGAGATTGAGGGGGAGGGATCCTTGGCCTTTGCCCAACCATTCCACGGCTCCCACAGAACCTTCTGTAAGAGAGGGAAAGAGGAACTGGGTGACTGACAAGGAGCCAGGGAGGGAACAACAGGATTGACACAGAAAGTTCTGGGGAGTGGGAGATTCAGGGGAGGATCGACAGTATGGTAGGAAAAATCCAGAAGGGTCCGGAGGAGGTTAAACTTGTAAACAACTCCAGTGAGGGGAAAAGAACCAGGAAAGCCAACATAATACAACACAAGGATGTAATAAAGCCACAGGATGAAGCATCAGTGAATGCTAGGGAAAGTTGCTTGATCAGTACAGTGGTCAGGACCAATCCTATGATAGAGTGATGGTAACAGTCAACAACAGAAAACTAACAGATGTCATCTGTCAAGATTTCTGTAAGTCCCTTGACATGGTGCGCAAGACATCCTTATCTCTGAATTGGAGAGACATGGATTTGATGGATGGACTTTTCAGTGGATAAGGAATTGGCTGGATGGATGTAGCCAGAGAGTTGTGGTCAATGGCTCTATGTCCAGGTAGAGGTCAGTGATGAATGGTGTCCCTCAGGGCTCTGTCTTGGGCTGATGCTCTTTAATGTCTTTATCAATTAAATAGTGAGATCAAGTGCACCCTCAGCAAGTTTGAGATCCATGAAGCTGAGCAGTGCAGTTGTCGCAATAGAAGGATGAGGTGGGACATGGACAAACTTGAGAAGCATGCCCACAGGAATCCCATTACATTTAACAAATGCAGGTGCAAAGTGCTGCACCTGGGTCAGGGCAATCCCAGACACGAGTTCAGACTGGATGAAGAACTTGCTGAGAGCAACCCTACTGAGAAGTACTTGGGGGTTCTGGTGGATGAAAAACTGGACACAAGCCAAGAGAGATTGAAGCCCAGAAGGCAAATGGTGTCCTGGGCATTCTCAAAAGAGGAGCAGCCAGCAAATTGAGGGTGGTGATTGTCCCTCTCTACTCTGCCCTCGTGGGACCCCACCTGTAGTGCTACATCCAGGTCTGGGGTCCTCAGCATGAGAAAGATGTTACATCTATTACAGCAAGTCCAAAGGAGGCCACAAAGATGCTCAGCAGAATGGAGAATATCTTCTACAAGGGCAGGCTGAGAGAGTTGGGGTTGTTCATCCTGGAGAAGAGAAGGCTCCATGGAAGCATCTCTGCAGTCTTTCAGTTACCTTAAGAGGTGTTTATCAAAGGAGGGAGGGCAACATTTTTAAATGCAGATAGTAACAGGACAAAGGGCAATGGTTTTAAGCTAAAAGAGGTCTAAATTGGTTCTTAGAAAGAAATTCTTTACTCTGAGGGTAGTGATGCACTGGCACAGGTTGCCCAGAGAAGTTGTGGATGTGCCATCCCTGGAAGTGTTCAAGACCAGGTTGGATGGGGCCCTGAGCAATCTGATTTAGTGAATGATATCCCTGCACATGTGGGAAAGATGGAAACTCAATGATCTTTAAGATCACTTATCCTTACCCTCCCCAAGCCATTATATGATTCTGTAAAACATCTAAGGAACCTAAGTTGTATAAAATTCTCATAGTACAACCAATTTTCATACTCTGTTGCCTACTAAGTAGTTAAAGACAGCAAAGATCAGATTTAACTGGTCTAGGTTCAAGCCCTTCACTGGAGACCTAGATTGAAAACCTTGTCACACTGTATAATTGATGCAATATTCAAGCATCAGCAGGAAAACATTTGTCTACCCAAGAAGTCAAGTTCTCTCCAGCTGCAGGGAAAGCTAGCAGTGAACTTCTAACATGACACCCAAAGTCACAGGAAGTAGAACTAAGCCAGTGCCACATCAACAATAAGGTGTAGTAGGATCTGATAACACATTAAGAGGCTGCTTACATAAATGTTATTTAATCTACATTTGCTATGCAAACAGCTTTGGAAATGGAGTACAACAGCTATTCTGATTGGCCAGTGCTCAGCTCCTAGAGTTTGGAGTAAGGACATAATATCCTCCAGTGGAAGGTACTGTGGGAATTATAGTTCATCAAGGACAGAGATGTTGGAGCCTTGGATATTTGTAAAATATAAAGAAATTAATGCTCAGGAACCATTTTGGTAATATTATTTTAAAGCTTTCCCTTGAATAACTACCTAAAAAATGGGGCTAGAAAAAAAAAAAGCTCAATAACGTTTGAATAAATGTGCAGTGCAAGGATTATAATTTAAAGAAGATTTAGGCATGTGATGAGTTAGAATTGGTAACTTGCTATTTTGAGCCTGGTTTTCTCCTCAAAGGCAAGGAGAAATGGTAAAAAATTCTTTGATGTCATTTGGAAAATACCAGACATATGTTGTAGGACTCAAGGTGGTAAAAATGGAAACCTTGGTAAGAACCATGAAACCCTCTTTACTAGATAACAGTCTAAGATTTTCATGCTTATTACTGTAAACATTTTAATTTATAGAAAGATCTAACTTAAGGATTTCCAAGGATTGCAGCATCAAACCAGGCCTTAGTAATTCTGAGTAAGAAATGCCCATCAAACATACACTGAGAGCCCTGGACATTTCTGTGACCTGTGGATCTGTGTATCAACTTATTACTTATTAATTTATTTGTGTATTCTGAGATAATCATACAATCTTGTGCAGGAATGATGAACGTATTTATCTCAATATTATTAATCACTCCAACTACCTGGAATAAGGATTTAGTATTTCCATACCTATGAAGAGCTAAAGGCTGCATTTGGAAGGAATAATGGAGGTTTTCTGAAGATTTCCAATTCCAGTTTCAATAGCTGGATATTCAAATATTTAAAAACCTTCTTAAAGTAGACTAACTGAAGCTTGCAGCTCATGGTCTATAACAATTTTATTGCTGATCACATTGCACAGTGAAACACTTCACCAAGCACTTTATCCTCAGTGTTACCCAATAGTCAGCTGCAATATAAAGAGCACCATGTGCTGGGAGATTATGAGGGCTTTGCCCGTTTTCTAAGACACCTCCATCCCACACACTAGATATGTCTGCCAGAAACTATATGCTATTAGGAGGAGACTGGAAGGGATCTTGCCTTGTGGTCTCTTATTTCATTCTGTTGGTAGGCAGTCTGGTAAGAAAGTGGTGCTGAAACTTACTGTGTACCTTGCCACTGTCATTGTTCTTGAATTGCTGTTGCAGAAAAAGGTGCTCAAAGTCAGCTCTTCAACTGTAAAAGGGTGAGACATAAGGCTACTACCCATAATTTCCCCTGGAAAGAATATTAGTTTAAATTTTGGAAATCTAGGGTCAGTTCTGGATGCACCCACAAAGCTTGCAAATCATAATGATATACAGAGGTCTGAGATTTATAGAGAGTTTTATTTTTCTTATTGCTCAAACTAATATTAACTGAATGAAGAGGTCCTGCCTGTCCATCTGCTCTAGAAGTGTGTTTGACTTTGTTAGGTGAAGTTTCACTCTGGCTAAACTAGAAGTGTGAGTGGTGTTAGGAATCATTCTGGGCTCTGCCTATGTTTGAAGGTTACATTTAAGGCATGTTTCTTATTCTGCCCCACGGAAACTCTCCATGTTTTTCAGAGTGACAGGCATACGATATGGCTCACAACATACAACTTTATCTTTCTTCTGTATAGATATTTGCACATCTGAAGAAGTCATATTTTGCTGCCCTTATAGATATTGTGTATAAATAAGACAATTTAAAGGCATGATTTTTGATGCAGATATATGTCTCTAAATTGTGTCCATTTTTTCTTCACATTTTTAAAGGTGCTCAAGACTATTAACTCAGAGGTAAACCTGCATTTGCTCACATAAACCAAACAAAAAAGTCTATGCAGAAGCAATGAAATAACTAGGAACATTTACTTCAGGGAAGTCTGAATGCATAAAAAAATAAAGTTGGATGATGGGAATCTTACTGTATGTTTGTGTACTTAAAAGTATAACTGACTTCTGCAAGAACTACAACAGCCTGGATAGAATAGGCCAGGCAACAGATTAAATTACAGTGAGAGCAACCAATGACAGATTGCTTAAAAAAATGTAACCAACCCAATCAGTTGTATCAGGATGAAAAGCGTCCCCATCATCTAACTAGATCCTTCTAAGTTGGGTTTAGGAAAACTCTTCTTTAGAATTGAGATGTTACTGGTGAAAAGGGAAAGCTTTCTTTATAAGGTGCTGGGAGAACAAGTAGAATGAAAAGAGCTTGGAAAAATCTTGTAGACAATAAGGCTTGAATATTTTTTTTTTCTTCTTTAGAAACCTGGAAGATTTTTCTTTCTTTGTGAGTCTAGATATTTCTTGTGCCCTTGAAACTGTTTTAGTTCACCTTTCTTATAGCTAGTCAGCACACAAGTTACTTTTTCTTTTGCAGACACAGGAACTTAACTGTCACTATTAAAGAGAGATGCACCAAAGACTTTCTGCCAGAGACAGTTTCCCACTCCCCAGGACAGGTAATTAAAGCAATAGCATCAATGTTTAGACAATTTCACAACCTTTTCTTCCTTTTTTGAATGACAAGGGAAATGATAAACAAAAAAATAAACAAGAAAAACCTTTCCCAAACCCTATATGAAGCTCACATTAGAAGACTTCCATCATCTTCATTTGAAAAAAATGCAACTGAGTAATGAGTTCAATAGCCTTACTCGGTAACTTTACATGTATGGGCAAAAATATTAATGCATGCAAATTACATTGGTGACAGGAGTATTCTCATGAGTGTAACTGCACTTATACTTGGTGTTTCCTTTTATAAATAAGAAGTAATCCCTCAATATCTTAATAATACTGTCATGCCTGTGGTTCAGAGGCACATGTCACTTGGGAGACTTGCCTAGCCACATCGCTTTTAACCCTGATAAGTAATTAGAATCTAATTTATGAATGCTTCATATCAGGAAAGGAATCTGAATTTGTTTAAAAGAGTCCTTGTCAGGAAGTTTTCCTTAAGCAAAACTTTACAAAGTGTCTTTGCAACCAAAATTTCTTAATTCTGTGAAGAGGAAAAAAACCCTGTGTAGCCCTTTCAAGATCCAGGTAATTTTAGAATTATTTTTGTTGTTGTTGTTGTTCGTGTGTTGGGGGTTTTTTAGTATAGTTTTTGTGAGTTTTGCTTATTGTAATGTTCCTCTGAGGAAGAATTATTAGGTGCAGTACATCTCAATCATCCTTTGACTTGGTATGTTTTTGTATAACAATCTGGCAACCAATGAGAACCCGAGATTTGGGGTTTTGTTTTGGTTTTTCTCTTTGGTTGGTTTGTTTGTTTGTTTGTTTTCTTGCTTGCTTTTATTGTGGGATTTTTGGCATGTGTGTGTTAAATGATTCTTTTTTGAGGGTTTCTATGAGTTAGTGATAGTCCCCTTCTTCTGGGGAACCTTTGACTGAATGAACTTCAGAACCTGCTGTTCCAATGTGCTACAGTCTGTTAGAGCCTCTGCTCTCAAGTACATAATATTGAAATGCTAACTAAATAAAAATTATAGGAGCTGTTTTGAGGGAAATGCTGCAGGCTGGCTATAGTGTCTGCTCCTTAGTATAAACACAGGTATAAAAATGTTTGGATCTTGACTGAGCTGTAGCAATAAGAATGGACATGAATTACATTTTTTAAATTATTTACAACTTCACAGTGTCTGTGAATTTAAATTATTGATGCTTGTGGCAGCAACTGTCAATGAGACAAAGCTTCCACTGAAACAGCAGCAGCATACTGGGGTATTCAGTGCCTCCCGTATTTCTTATTAAGGAAAAATGTCACTTATTTCATTGTAGGGGAGCAGAAAAAAGGAAGCAAGATCATTAGGAAAGGAAAAGTTTCCTGCAAGACTCCTTGATTACAGTGTGTCTCTCAGAACTCTAGGCATAACAAAAATGTTCTAACTGAGCGTGAAAGAGACCAGTTTTATCAGTAAGAGACTGCATAACGTTTGCTGTAACACGTTTTTTTACATTGGGTTATAATAGCAAAAAGGTTCCTGCTGGACCACAAAGGATGAGGCAGCCCTGTGTGTTAGAAAGAGACTTTAGGGGGAACATTTGTCCCCACCTATGTCCCACAGTGCATTGTCTAGGGAGGTGTCACTCATCATTCAGGCAGTACCTTCAGAACAATGGTATCAGCTGTCCAGATGCAGTACAAACACTTGCACCTCTGTTGATATAGCAGCAACTATCAGGAGTACCACGGGTCATCTGTCTTCTTTATTACTGCTGCTCCCTCCTGCTGACCTATGGAGCTGTAATCTCCTGAATCTGTCTGTCTATATGTGACAGGTTCCTAATAAAATTTTGTTGCTTTAGGTGGAAAAGGACAGGTCTGTTTTAAGTATGCTGGTGTGTGGCTCTGTTTTCCCTGTTTCTTTATTCAAGTTTGAAGCAACAACACACTAGGCGAAATTCATGAGAACAAAAGGAGAACCTTGTGTTTTTTGGATGTAGGAGCTTGCCCATTACTGCTAAAAAAAGAGAAGATTCCTGATATGAAAACACCAGTGAGCCACATGTGTGTGCTATACATGTACTTGCAGAGTGAAAGAAATCTGTACGGAATATGAAATTGCATCCTTTTACTGCTGGGGATCAGGTGCTGGATTGTATAAAGACAAGTGCTTTATAAAAAGCGAGGAATGACTGAAGAGTGATTGTCTGTAGATAATGATTTTCAGTAGAGGATGAGAATCATGCCTATTTTGTGTTCTTTTATGTGCACAGGTGGAAGGATAGAATTAAAGTTTTCTGCTGTGATTCAGGAAACAAAGATTGTTTTAATGACTTAGTAAATAATAATAGGTACATGGACACAATGCCAGGGAGCCTGTGAAGCTGCAAGAAATGAGGTGCGTTTTCATGGTTCAGGTTAAACCCTACTATAATGGACTTGGACTGATATTAAGACAATGGCTGACCTCTGATTGCAGGTCACTAAATGGCAAGGATTCTATATCCCCAGAGGATCTAAATGTGGTTCATCCGTGTAGCCTAGGGGGACCGACAGCTCTGCAGATTTACATTGTCCAGGACCGTGGCCTCAGGAGCCTATCCCTGGCCTGCCATGCAGAGGAGAGTGGTCTGAAACAACATTGCTCAAGGGGCCCCTTTTCCCAGCAGAACAGCCACAATACCTAGTGTTTGTCATGAGCCCCTGTGGATGCTGACAGTCAAGTCAGAGAGAGATTTTCAAGTATCAGGCAGCAGCAGAGTCTGTGGGAAAGCAAGTCACATAACTTTCCCACCCTGGCCTGAGAAACTGTGAGAAAGAATCAAAACAATCATTGCACCTGCTGTTTTTCCAACTTGCTGTTCAAGGTGTTTATGAAGGGTGTTGTTCCTGAGTGGCCAATGATGGTGAAGTGTTGGTTTGAGGCCCAATCAGGTCTTGTTCTCTTGGAGCCGTCTATGAAAAGGATGATGTACAATAAAGAGGCGCCCTTGCCTTTAGAAGAAGACCTAAGTCATGTTATTTCAGCTGTCCCTAATACAATAGCCACAAGCCCCAATATATTTGCTGTTAGATTACTAAAATTTTTTTTTCTTTTCCCCCACTCCTTCAATATACCTGAAGTAATGACTGCCCTGTGTTTTAACAATGTAATACAAGTGCACTAAGGATAATAAAGAAACAAGGACATGGGACAATGACAGAGTGTTAAGCTCTTTGACAATTCAAGTGTACCATGCAGGACTTAGAGACCCAAGAAAAGATTTACATAACTGTATATGTATGGTAGTAAGTGCAGTATTAAGGTGAAAATTTAAGGAGTCAACCAAAAAAAAAAAAACCCAAAAAGCTCAGTAGTAGAATCTCATAAGCTGGCCTAATGAAAAAGGAATGTGAAGAAGCTTTTCAGATGAATCTCCTTTGACTAAACTAGTCATGGCTAAATAATAGTCCTTTGATAACTTTGGTGCTCATGAAAGCAGAATACTGTTTCAGAAATTAAGTTCACCAAGATGACTAAGATGCTTGTTTTGACAAATCTTTTTTTTTTTTTTTTCTTTTAATAACACCCCACAGAGACTTAATGCTTGGTAGCTTAGGTTGTCTTGGTCCTATCTCCTCAAATCAGTAATGCAGTATGTTGTTTGCAATCATTTACCTGACCTTCAGCACCATAATAAAATAAAAGTATGCAGTATTAGAGACAAGATCCTTCCAGCATCTTTTACTGTAGCTAATAGCAGGACTGATGACATCATAAGACAACGGATGACACCATAACTTTGATTCTGTACAACTGCTCATGGGCATTGACTATGGAGCACTGACATCACGTATCACCCACAGACTAAAAAATATTAAGGTGTTTTGATACTAACTTGCAGGATCCTGCAAGAATATTTAATTTTGTAGTTTAACCACTAGTTAGTGGCATGATGTCGCCCTGATTTTTTCAGCCTTCTCTTCTGTTTCACAGTTTCATGTTTTGGGTTCTTTCTCACGCTCTAGTCTGTAAACACAGCCAATGTTATTGTATAGTTTCAAGGAAAGTTTTTCATTCCTGTTCTTAGAGATATGGAGAGCTGATGGACAGTTGTCTTGACCAATGGGATGGGGAGAGGTGTCAGCCTTCTCCCCCCGTCCCTGGCCTTTGGTAGATATACTATATATGGAGTCAGACTTTCAGTTTTAGTTCATGCCTTCTAATCGAAGTGTGAGTGTGTGTTTGTGTGTGTGTGATGAACTGCGTCAACATAACAGCAACAATAAAAGCAAAGACTCTTATTTTAAGACCACCAAGGGATAATAATGGGAAGATCTCATTGCCAATACACCATGAAGAAATGAAACCTAGTGAAATACAACAATTCATACAAAAGGTTCCAAAGCATTTTTGATTTGTCTAAATCTATCCTACATGTCTCTTAAAAAGAGAAAATTCACTCAAGTATACCCATTAATTCATTGCATTACAATAACCATTGCATTTAACATTTTTTCACAGAATATTTAGAGTGACATACAACAGTGTTCATTAGGTCAAGGTCAGATTTTCTCAACCATCTCATGGGTTCATTGTCCTTGACTGCCACTGAACATAACGTAGTCCGAGGCCTTTCATGTATCCTGGATGTAGGGAGGGCTTTCTGCAGTGACAAAGTTGAAATATATCCAACTGTCTAGATTCTTCTATCAAATGCAGGTAGATTTCTTCAGCACCTGGCTACCTAAACATCTCAGTCTTTTTGACACCTCATATCTTCCAGAGAGTTAGCAATGCATAGCTGAATTATTCTTAGCAAACTAGGAGCTGTTGTTCATGTCTTACAGGTAGGGAAACTAGGGAACTAGACAGTGCCCAAAATTAAGCAGCTGGTAAATGACAGAGCTAGGAACTGTTTATCTTCCAAGTCCAAGCACTGCCTTCTTCACATTTTACAGAGAAAAGAATTAACACAAAAATAAACAAAGATTTTTATCTAGATCATGAGGACAGTCAGCTATAGCAAGTAGAATCGACCTCAAGTCTTTGATACTTAGACTAGTTCTTGTCCCACTGAATACTTCTTTATGGACAGAAAGATCCCAGAGTGATCAGCCCTCACAATAACGTGATGGAGGAGGCAGAGAGCAGACCAGGTACTACAGTTCCTTCAGCTCAGGGATGAATAACTTTTGTTTACACAGTGCAATAGCCTTACCCAAGCCATGGCTGGAAGCTGGCCTAAGGAACAAAACCCTGGACTATCAAAAGTGTTGAACTTTCTGCACTCCAGCCTCTAAATAATGCAGGTTCCTGTTAATACAGGCCTTAAGTATGGGGTTTTTTTCCCTTACTAAAGTTTACAGAATTTATTTTTTTGATGTCTATATTTTGAACAGCAGGTGATGCTATAAGACTTGGGATTAAGCTCTCTCCTGACTCCAGTTCTCTACAATTGCTGCGGAAGAGTGGGGAAAATACTTTGAGCTTTTTCTCTTGTCTGCATAAGAAAGATCTATAATTTCAGATTATAGAGACTAAAATGGTTTCACTCAGAAACTGGAAGAAATGCTAAGCTGTTTTGTACCAGCAAATTATGTGTCCGTTTAATATCCCAGAAAAATATGTTAACATGGTCAGATCAATTCAGAGAAAGCCTCTTTGTTCCCTGATTTTGGTCTTGTGTTAAAAATTCATCTGGGAGATATTCTGAGGCTAATAGTAATCTCAGTCTCAAGGTGATTTTTTTCCTGGGGGAAAAAAGAAAAAGAAACAAAATGAACAAGCAAGCAAACAAAAAAAAGTCACTGAACTCTACTTAGGAAATAGAAACTTAAAGAAGTGGACAAGAATTAGAGATTTCTTCCTTTAAAATATGGTGAAAAATAAATGGGAATTTTGATCTCCATGACTTCGGTACTAATTCTTATGTTCTTCTGTCTGTATCCATCGTGCATAGGAGAATAACAAATCAATCATAAAAGGTATTGCTATTTCACCACTATTAGCACCATGCTTATTTGTTTTCTCTTCAGGCACCTGACTTCTAGTGTAATACAAAGTATAGTTTTGCACTTTACTCAATTTAACAAAACACTGTAATACTTTGATTTTTAATTTGTGTGAACACATTTAAAATCAGGTTTTAATTTGCTCTCCAGAGGATGTTATGTTGAGCTCCTCACTGAATTCCCATGAATTGAAGCCCTCAGCCTTTACATGGAGTGGAATATTTTGTGTTACATTTTAAGAGGCAGAAATTATTTCTGTGGACTACAGTGTTGAAAAACCTCAGTAACAAAAAATGCCACTTTTAGTAACTGCTAAAGATGTAATACCATGTAGACATGCATAAGAATAGCTTCATATACTAAAATTGGCATGTTTATAGCCAAAACATTAGGATAAGGGTCTTTATAAAGACAAGCAGTGGAGGGGACACAACCACCCAAGTGGCCACTGTTATTTCATAGTCACTTCAAATAAATAAGTCAATTAAAAGTCAATAGTTTTCCTCTTTTGCTAGTAGCACCCAATAGATCATTGAAATAGGCACTGACAAGGAAAGGCATGAAACCTTGTGTTTAACTTGAACAATTCAGAAATGCATTCAGTTAGTGCAACTGTTACACTGCTTTATCTTCCATTTATTTGCCTATAGGAGCAGAACTGTAAAACACAGACCAACCTATTAACAGTGTTAATCTATTACAGTTATTTAACATCTGTAGACTACAACAACAGTAATCCATAGGTTGTTTTAGTGTTGATTGGTGTGTTTTCTATCTATTTTTATCTGTATTGAAGAAGCAAATCAAAACAGGTATGGCGGCATTTTCACTGCTTTTGCCCTAAGTCAGAACTGTTTATAATTCTGTTCTTAAATAAAATCACTTACAGAAATTTCAATGTCTATTTTAGAAACTCAGAATTAATTTTTTTTTTCAGATTAGTAATAACTTAGAGATGAAACAGAAAAGTTTGAATTTCACAAGCTTCTCAACTAGAGAACAAACACACAGGGAAATCTCACAAACAAAAACTACCAGTATCATTCTTTGATCAAGTTCTGTTGCTTATAACAGGCTGAATTAACCAATGATTTGGAGAAATATCTAAAGATTTTATCACCAGATGAAAATTCCTGTGCCCTATGGGTGATGCAATAACATTGTAGGTGATCAGTCAAATACATTCCTCGCTTAGAAACAAACTGGAAAATATTTATTTTGGCATTCATTGAAGTTTTTCACATGTCTTTGAAGTAACCCTCATGTAAAATTTCTTAATTGGAAGAGCAGTTTATCTGGCTGACTTTTAATTACATGTCATAGAAAACTTCCTTGTAGACCCCCCATTAGCAGAAAATTACGTGTTTAAAAGCAGAATTCCACTGCTACTATGGGTGCTGTTATTTCTGGTAGCTCTGTAACTAAATGTTCAGATGTGATATTTGAATATAATTTTCTTCCTTTCTTGCAAAGCATTTTAACTGCTTGTGACTTCTCCCTGCTAGGCAAACACCCATCCCAGCGGAAGCCTTACATAGGACACTATTATAGGTGAAATCTGTCTACTGCAACATCATTCCTCACTACATTTAGAAGAAAACTGTTACATGTTATGTGTCTTTCCTATCGACTGATGGCGTGGCTTCTGCAGATGCTGTTACATTAGGGACAGCAGCTCTCTTTCTTGCCTTTCTGCGCTTGTGGAGTGGGATTTGACAGTCTTCTCTAGGGACTTTAGAATATAGTTTCGAATTTGCAAAAGTTGTCACAGGACTTCTCTGATTCTGCCTTCCTGATTCCCTTGAATAAGGCCTCTGCTAATTTGACTTTTTTATTATATCTCAGCTCAATACATGTCTTCTGGGAAGTGTTTGAGCTGAACATGTTTAGGACATATTCCCTACCAGTATAATGATGGGAAAGTACAGACCAGCCAGTTTGGCTCTGGGTCACTTAATGTGACAAGTTTAAGTAATTTTATTGAAAAAGCACAGATGAAAATTTGTATTGTATGGCACCTGCATAGGTCCAGGATAAATAAAGTCATGTAATGAGAGTTAAAACTCATTGCATTGACCTTGTCTGTACAATTTACGCCTGTTTCATCAGGAGCCTTCATGTTGTAAGGTTGCTCTTCTCTGCAGGGAGAGAAGAGATTGTAGCTGTTGGGGAGCAACATGAACAGGGCTACACCATGACAGGAGCCAGGCCAGGAGCAATGGCTGACCCCAGAGCAGGGCAGCATCTCACTAAAAGGATACCATCCCACAGGGCTCAAACTAAAGGAGCAAAGCCAGAGGTTTGAAGCAGGGTCTATCAACAGCCTCTGGCATAGTGAGGAAATCAGCCATGTCCAGGGTCTGACTGGAGAAGAGCTGTTAACAAGGCTGCACTGAGGCTCCTAGGTCCATCCAGAACATGAAGCTAGATGGCAGCAACTTACAACACACATCCTAGCTTCATCCAGGAAAAAGGCCAGACTCAAGGCCAGACTCTAGAGACAGGCTGTTCTGTGACTCAACCTAAGCAAGAAATGGGGGTGCTGAGCTGAAATGAACTAACGCTACTGGACCAATGGTCAAAGAGTGTGGAGAGTGGCTGATCAGGGCTATTAGAGCCCACAGTATCCTGCTGGTAGCAGCTGAATTTCTGGGTCTTTTGGGGTTGACAAGAGCATGAACTGCAAATCTTGTGTCTTTCAGATAAGAAATGATCTGATGTACATGAAACAAGAGATACCAAGATCTGCATGCTATAGTGATTTGAGGGCCTGTGTCAGAGCCAGAGCTGAGCACCTGCCCTTTCCCTCATCCAGTGAGAGCTGCCATTCCTTGCTTGCTTCCCTTCTGACTTCACAGTAACTTCTGTCACTTCCTTCATGCCAGCAGTTATATGTTCTTTTGTGGCATATGGTAAGAGTCCTTGCTTCTTTGCTCCCCCTGACTGCACAAAGCAGCTGACAAGAACAATCAAATAAAGCAGAGCTCTAGTAGGAATGGTAGGCTCTGAACGATTGCTGATCACCTCCTGGTCTTTGTAAAATGGAACAAGAAGAGAGCTGGAGTGAAAGAACTTTTTAAGTTAAAGTAACTAAAAGCTTAATTGGAGCCAGAACTTTCTGGAGACTTGGAAAACTCACAGGAAGTTTTAAATAGCCTGTCATGCTGTGCTTGCAAGCATCTGTATTAGGATGCCAGCAATAGAGGAAATAATTTAAAAGGTTGCCCTATTTCCAGAATAGTTGTATTTGAAGTGCTGTTTGTGCCTAATAATTTCAATGTAATTCAGGCAAAAGGAAAGAAATGCTACAACTGTTACAAGGAAATTTGAAGAGTATGGTACCACATAGCTGCAAACAATGAGAAATACAAACTGAAGATGAAATCAGAGAATACTCTGTGACAGAACTGAGACCTAAGAGCAATTTTTAAGGACTAGATATGTTCCCAGCAAGAGGTGAGTCTGTGAGCAGAATAAAAAATTCTGGGAGCTACTACAGAAAAAATTCAGAATTAAATCCTTATGAAACATTTTGAGTTCACGAGGCAAAAAAAAAAAAAAAATCAACCAGTTCACAACAATACTATGGAGGATGGCCAGTGCTCTGAACTTGAAGACATAAGAAAATCCAAATCACTAAGAGCCATCTGAGGCAGAAAGTTATGTAGAGCTCAAAGTTTCAGTCCAGCAAAACAGCAAGTGGAACTGGTGTGTGTTCAGCTCCCAGGGTGTTTTCTGGGAAAATTCATCAATATTTTGATAGGATGAGGGCATGAAGGTTTAATGGAATGATATTCTGATCTGGGAAAAACACTAGCTGAACATAGCTGGAGGCACAGAGAGAATCAGAACTAAACTAAAGAAAACTTAAATCCTGCATGGTGGAAGAAATGTTCATGTAGATTACAATAAAGCTATCACTGAAGGTATCACTAACATCTCTCTGAGTTGTTCAGTGAGAAGGTGCAAAGATTCCTTGAAATGCTGAATTATGGTGGGAGAATTGCATTTAATCTGCAAGATACACAGAGCCCTAAGTAAGGGTTGGAAAAATGAAGTTAGCAGCAGCTCATAAATAGATCCTGCAAGATGAGACTTTCAGCACAGAGCAGCCACATCAGTGCATTCCCAATCCATCTTGCTAATCAGAGAAGAGCTCTCAGTTGTCATCATGTTGACAGCAAACTAAAGCACATTTAATATGTGTAAGGCTACCACTTAACTTCATTAACAGAAACAGGAGAAAGGGTAGGGAAATGGCTAGGGAACAGTTCCAGGATGGTTTTTATTAACCTCTGTATAACCATAAACATCCAGTTCAGTCCTAAGGGGCCAAATAGTCTCTTGAATGGTAGCTTGTCTGCCATTTACCACATAATAATTTCCTTTGTTCATCTTGGACAAGACTGACCTGAAGAAAACTTTGGTATTATTTTCACTTCTGGTTTTCTTTGGGTCCAAGTCTCTGCTAACAGCAGTATTGCTTAAGGAACTATAATGTGAAATTGTGGGAATGGCAGGAAATCTTTAAGAATTCAGTAAAAATAATAATAATAATAAATATTTTTGAAAAGTCTTCAAAGGGACGTGATTTCAAATTTTCTTTCATCTGAAAGACCTACAGAAAGATTCAAGAATTTGGAAAGCCATGGCACCTCTATATATTTTGTTCCCAGCTCAACACAGAAATCATTTATTATCTTTCAGTAGTTCTTGATAGGCTATTGAGGAAGAAGAAAATGCCAGGGTATAGATAGTGTTCTGATATGTCCTTGACATTGTAGAAATTATAAAGCCATTGAGTTGGAAAGTCTTACATGTAGGGAGGAATTATGAGTCTTGGCAAGTTGGATCAGCTGTCTTTTGTTCCCTTTGTCATTTTTTTTGGTAGAAAACTGCCTCAAAAGGAACCAGAATCTGTCAAGGCCTTTCATGGCTACCAAATGAGCAGTCAGAAATCCAGATTTGCCTTACTCAGGATAAGACCTTGTTATGAAAATTTGCATGGCACTGTTGTATATCTAGTTAGATATGACAAGAATCTGCTTATTATGCTGTACATTCATTTCAATATCAAATTTTAAAGGAAAATAAACGTAGGCTTGTATTGTCTGTTCTGAATTCTATCTCATTGTTCTGCCCACATTGCTTTATTGGTACATTTTTCAAACGACTTTGCTCTATCTATGACAAACTTCTGCATTCTGCCCCCCAAAAAACTTTTTTTGCCCTCCAACATTGATTTTTAGACTGCACTAGACTTACATTAGACATGAATCAATTTATATATATATTGATCAACATTAGGTCATGATCTGTCCATTAATATGCACTCAAAAACTCAAGAATAAAGCTGAAGTATAGAATCAGCCAAGAATATAAATGTGTCAATTTTACCTCATATTAGCAGGTGATAGTGTTTCAGTTCAAAAGAATATCTGCAATATAGTTTTAATTTTTGATTTTTAACAAAAATTTCACTTATGGGAAGTGTACTGAGAACATTCCTATTAAATTTGTGTTCATATTGGGTACATTAGTCTGCTCATCTACTATTCCAATGAGGGGTTTTTTTTTTTTTTTTTGGTGAGAATTGAAAAGGGGAACTTTTTGTTGTAGCCTACTGAGATAGCCTATGTTTACATTCATGAGAGGAGGTGAAAACATCCATTTATATGCAGCACTAGTAGTCCAACTTTAGCTATGGATAACATGACATTAAGAATAGCAAGTGTAGAACCTTGTGCCCCTACATTTTATATCATTAAAAATGCCCCTTGCAACTTTCCCAATTGACAGGTTCTGCAAAGAACCAGTATTGTTTGAACAGCTTCCCCCTTCCAATATTCCATAACATAGTCAGAACAAACCTCACTTGATGTCATCCAGTGTATTTCTTATTACTGCTTAATCCGCCCAGATACATAGTGTGATAGTTCAAGTGAAGTCATATTGATATTCTTGTCATACTGGACACCAGTGGATAGCAAAAGTGACAGTGAGACCCTCTAACTGGGACAGTACCAGTCATTTTCCTTTTTTCATGAGCCAACAGTGCATTATTCTGCACAGAGAACTGAAGAATGCTGTGGGTGGTGGGTGATTTTGAAAAAATTGGCTAAGTCCACTGAGGTCTTTCTGTGAACTAGAACAACTAGGGCATCACATAATCCTGAGTTGTTTAAATTCAGATCCAGTAATTGTAGTCCCCTCCTGTTATAATGCAGGTGTACTGCTGTGACTCTATAAGTTGTTCTCCCTGGAATTTCACTGCAAATGATTACTGGACCAAGGAGCATCAGTGGGTGGGGGGCAAAGATTTTTATTGTAACAATTGTGTGGCTTCTGATGCTACCAATACCTGCTTGGAAATTAGGAGGGCTGTTTCTCCTTTTTGTGGTCAAACAAATCCTTCTGTGGTATTCATGCAAGCCTATTTGCAAATATATAATACAGTGTATGTTCTACGTAAGTTTTAACTAATCCTCAGAAGTTTTTTGTTCCCTTGTCATTTAACATCTGCTTTAACTAGTGGTTTCTATTCAATTCCCGTCCTGCAAGCTCTTCTTTCTTTGAGCCATACAAGCTAGTGCTAGAAAATAAGACAGCTGGCTCAGCAACTCTGGTTCGGAAATTATCTCAAAAATGGATGTTTTTACCTTTCTAAAATGATACAAGGTTTTTGCAAGCCTTGTTCAGACAACCCTTCCTCTTTAATCAGTCACTTAAATCCTTGGTATTTTTTCCCATTTTTCACCTCAATGCTATCTTTTTAATAGTGAGCCCAGCACTCAGTAGGACCTAGTTCTTGCTAACCATCATTCAGGTCTTCCTCATGGCTAAATTCCAGAACTTATTCTCTATTATTTCCTCTAGAATATTTTGCCTGCTTTTCGTAGGGAGTACTGGGGTTTTCTTCTGGTCTGTCCTAATTTTCCTGTAGCTATTTCCATCATACTTATAAGGTCTCTCTCACTTTCTGCTACTTCTCTCTTACCTGTTACAAGTGTCCCTGAAGACTTTGCCACTGGTTTTATCTTTTCCTGAATTTATTATCCATAACTTCTGAGACCTTCTAGCCCTCTGTTCTGAAATAACTTTCCTGCAATTAACAAGCTACATGTTATATTCCTAAAAAGTTGGAGACTTAATTTTTTCTATCTTGTTTATTTCCATTTTTGGGGTGTGAGAGAATGTGTCAAGGGAAACAAGGAATGACAATATGGTCAATTAAATTTGACCTCCAGCCCATGCACTGTAGCAGCTGAAACCACCACTAGCTCAGTTATCCACAAAACCTTAGAATAAAGTTAGAGGAAAACAAAAATATGAAATAAAAACTATATGCTATAATAAAAAAAGTATAATGTTACAGTTACTATAATGAGAAGAGCCTTAGACTTTTCTTTTCTGCCTTTTAAAAAAATATACTTTTATTTTTATTTTTTTGTACTACTAAAATCAGGAGGATGGAGACTAAAAGAGAACCAGACAGTGCAGTAATAAATTACAGATAAAAATTATTCCCCAACATGTATGTACTTCTAAAAATGCCGCAGAACAGTGTATACTTTGCTTCTTAAAGTTAGAAGCTGTCCTTGCTTTGGGGATGAGAGTGATAGAACCAGATTACCTCCTTTCAAAGTTATGCTATTGTTGGAAAAAGTCAAAAGAAACCTACTTTTTTTTTGAAAAGTAGCACTGGCACTTTAATTGAAAGTCTTTTAAAAGTGTTTTACTAGTTCCCTGAATAATTGATTTGACAGAAAATTTTTACTTAGCATGTGCTTTACCTTCTTATTCAACCAAGTGTTCTAAGCAAGGCCTCCCCACAGATACACTGCTTCCCAGACTGACAATGATCTGACATTTCTGATTTCCACCAGTTATAAGACAAATTAGATTTACATCTCAACTGCATCTACATAAAAAATGACAATGTTTTGTTCCCCTTAATTTAACTTTCCTTAGCAATTTTCATACATATATGTGTCCTAGAGTGACTTTCTGATGCCTGTATCCCCAGTTGTCTGTTCTGTATATTGTGTTCTGCACCTTTAAGGTTGATTCTTAGAGTGCAATTTGTTTTAAAAAACTATGTTAACTCCTCCGGTTTCCTCTCCTAGATGGTCAGTTCAGCTGAGGCTCAGGCAGACTGCTGCAGGACAGAGATCTCCTGTGCTTTTTAGTTAGTTTTAGCTAGTTAGGGCAGAGAACTGGGTTTTTTCCTTTTTTTTCTTGAGACTGTTTAAACCTGCTCCAGACTGAAAACCCAGAGGAGAACTGAAAGTTCACCCCTGTGCCCTCCAGGGCCCAGGATGGCATTTTTCTCCAGTACCAGAGGAACTGATAGGAGACTGAGAGAGACCAGCTGCACCCATGGCAAGGACTTTTCTCAGTTTGCCATCTCACTTGAACAAAAAGTTTTATTGTTTCATATTATTCATCCTGTGTGCTGTGGGCATTTTGTTTGTCAAATAAATAGCTTTTTCCACTTTTCTCCAAGGATTTTTTTTTTCGGACCAGTTGTGGGAGAGGGGCCATTTGAGTTTGCATTTCCAGAGGAACCCTATTCAGAGGTTTCCTCCCAAAATTTGCCCTAAACCAGGACAAATACATTTTTAAGTGACACCAACTGTGGGGCTTGAGAAAGTAGAAAAAACTTGTATTGATTATTGATTGCATTTTAGTTGTCTTTTGTGTGGGGATAAAGCAGTCAGTAGCCATGTTGCTTCTTGAATTCATAATGTCTCTGGGGATGGAGTCCTTCCTGTATTTCTGTTTCTTAGGCTTTTTTGAGGTTTTGATACCTTTCTGGTCCCTGGGTTTGTTTTCTTATCCAGAAATAGCTCCAATGTTGTCCCTAACGCACAGCTTTTACACTAGAGGTGCATGAATTAGGATTGCTATTTTGTTAGGTTCAGTGCTCATGATTTATAGAAAGTTTATACAGGCACTGGAGTTTATGCCAGGTATGTTGGGTTTATGGTCTCTTCGCCCTACCCTGCGTCCTAGTTCCAGCAGCATGTTTTGGGGATTTATTGATAATTGCACACAGTTTGTAAGAGAAGGAGTAGAAGATGAAACTTTTAAGGCTTCGGTTTCCTTCTTCCCTTCTGAATAGGTTACATCACTTTTGCAGAATGTCCAATGTCCACTGAATGTTAAACATACCACCTTCCTTATATTTCAGCTAGTGAGCTTCCTCTGTAGAGTCTACAACTTGTCTAAAATAAAGTCTCAAATTTCCAAAAAAACTAAAACTACTGACCCAAAAATAAATTTAAAAGTAAACTCAATATAAAAAATCCTAAATAGCATAAAAAATTAAAAAAATCAACCAAACTTAAAAAAAAAAATTCTAGTCCCCCAACTTAAAAATTTTCACATAAACAAATCCAAAACCTGAATAAAGTAAAAAAAAATCTAAAAAAACACTACCATAATAACTCTAAAGAAAAAAAATTCATTACAATAAGCTAAACCCTAGCATATACTTCTTGCACATTATTAAATACTATAAAGCAGCAAATAAAAGCAAAAAAACAAGAAAATAAACCAACAACTACCCCAGTCACTCAAACTGCAGCTAACACCCCAACTACTCAAAGTGTAGCTAAACCAAATAGTAACCCTAAATCAACAGCTCCAACAAATAGTAAACCAAAGACACTAGCAATCGCTCCTACAAAAAAGCAGCAAAAGAACCAATCAACCAGTAAATAATAATCCAAGCAAAAGACCCTCAGTGCCTCCCGACACACAACCAAAAGCTAAAGCAACTAACACACAATCAAAAACTAAAACCAACTAACACAAAATCAGTAGCCCAACCAACTAGCACAAGATCAGTAAACCAACCAACTAGCACAAAATCAAAAGCCACTACTAAGTCCTTTTCCTAAAAGACCTCCGTAGCCTAAAAAAAAATTACACTCAAGACCCCAATAAATCTATAATTAATTAGTTAATCTGTCTTTTTAAGATGCTACAAATAAGACTACAACTCTAGACAGCACTAAAACAAAGCATTTAAAATCCCTGTCACATGATCCAATTATCAAGCAAAAAATAGTAAAAAAGCTTACCCTTATAATCTCTAAGAACAAGTTCTAGAAAGTGTAACACAAAAATATCTATGTACAAATAATCTCTATATACAACAAACTCAATAAAAAACCATAGAACAAAAGATACAACACTTAAAAAAATAACAATAACTAAAATTATCTTCTCAGATAACCACTAAAAAACCCAGACTTAGTACCATATACACCCATGATGTAACAAAAACTTATACGACTTAAGCCACTAAAATACGCTTCTACTTGAGCAATAATAAAGCAAGATAGTACAGATGAAACCATGCTAAATATAGCAAAGAAGCTCAAAGCATATGCAAATGCTGTGCATAGTCCAACACATGCAAGAAACAGCTGTAAAAACCCACCTGCAAAAATTAAAAAATAAAATAAAAAAAAAATCACAAAAAACTCAAAGAAGAGATTAGAGAAGACATTCTCCAAATCTCAGCAGTACAAATGAGAAGTTCTAGCACCAAACACAAACATTCCCCAGATAGAAAAAAAAAAGCCAACTCACAAACTAAGCTGTAGTCCTTCCTGCGTAATTCTAAAAAAACCATGAAGAAATAGGGTAGACAATCCACTAATAATCTAGC